>JAGFPH010000050.1:1060487-1118126 GCA_018207615.1 Philaenus spumarius
GTGGTATGGATATAAATAAATAAAGCTCTTTCAGATATTATATATCACAAATTAACAAACATACACTATTTATAAGAACTAAACTTTCATCCTTCAAAAATAAGGGTATTTTAGTTTATTATTATAGAATTTCAAAGTGACGTTTTTATACGTTCCCGAGATATCTACTGCGAAAGAAAACAGACAGACAAGATTTTTTAGGTACAGTATAGTGTTTGAGCTCGCTGTCGAACTAAATTAAAGGTTAGTATAAATTACAAAGGTTGTTATTGTATTTATTCAAATAAAATTTAAAACAAATTATATCAAAGATAACAAGAATAGTTATTATAAAACACGATTATGACGTATCCGACTCCTGGTATTTATTTGATTCAACCAGCTGACCCTGCAACTAGCACTGCTTCCCCTGTCTACAACGGGCCAAAACATTAACTGATAAAATCACGCTAAATATACTTAGTTTTATAAATGGATGTTTCTAACCCTTCTTTGGCACGTGCGTTTACCAAATTATTATCTTGTTACCGTTCTGTGGGCTTTGCTTAAATATCGCCGGTAATAAATTACAAACGACAAAACAATTTTTACAAATTAAGGTTAAGCCATAAAAAGGACAATTTATGTGTTTTATAGGATAAACGTAAAATACATTGATTGAATGTTTCTATTTTTATTTTCAAAATTATAACTTTGGCCAATTTTAAAGAACTCATTAAATACGGTGCATTAGCTGTTTACTACTGAAATATTTGTATAATTTTCTTAACAAATAGAGTCAATGAGTTTGAGAAAATATAAACAAATTCGTTATACAATAAACTGCGAATTATAATGGATTTCTTTGAATTCATTTAGTTTTGCAGCTACAATATCTCCAGCATATTAGGTGCAGTTCATATTGTAGTGATACATGATATGCGATATCTCAACAGTAAGGCCGGCCGCACACTGAGAGAGCATTCTGCTCAAAGCAAGTGCTCTACAGCAAAATGTTTTACTGAATACTAGCCCTCCATGTATTCAAATGTTACGCCACACACTGACAGAACAAATGCTGTACACCGCTCTAGAGCACCATAGAGCGCTCGAAGCAGTGCCGGACGCCTAGTTCCCGATTGAACACGATACAACAAAACGCTCAGAGCAATTTGTAGAGGATTTAATGTAGTTTCAATTCTGCAGAATGCAAGATTTTTTTGTAGCTACAAGCATAGTTTTTGAGCTACAAGCGAAAAATTAACAAAAAACTGGGTTTTGAACAAAGTAGGAAATTTTTGCCTTTTTTCAGTGCGCTTTAGCGGCCAAATCGTTCAACCAAAATATACATTTGAGAGGTGCTTTTTGTAGGAAATTTAGTATACTTTAATTTTGTATAGATTAGCCTATTTCGAAAAGTGCAAAGTTTTATGACTTTTTGGCAAAAATCTTTTAAAAAGTCGAAAATTTTTAGAATTTTTTGCGACTTTCGTGGTAAAACCATATCTATGGGAAGTAGAAAAGTTGAAATTCGGTTTCAGCACCCCAAAAACATATAGAACAAGTGAGAAAAAAACTTATAGCCTATATTTTTTCCTGGAAAAAATACCATTTGACTGAACTAACTGACATCGACACAAGGTTGAATGATACCGCTAGTTGCGCAATGTTCGCAAGCACACCGCATATTATGTCCGCACACTGAGAGAGCAATAACGCAAAATGCTCTAAGCAAAATGTCCAAAGCATGTGCTGTACAACAAAATGCTGCCTCAGTGTGCGGCCAGCCTAATATAAAATACGCGAAACGCATAGAATAAAATATGGTTCCGCCGTAAAACTTTATCATCACCTGCCTTTAAATATTTCCATGCATTGTGATCACGATTTATTACATATCTATATCGCCTTAATATGGAATAATATATAACAAATGGTTATACTAATTTAGGTTTTGCTGTTCTGAGGAACATATTTTGAATCGACCATAAGAGAAATAAACTTAAAGTCGTGCATAGGCATATTATGGAGTAATAGTAAAGGTAATTGGTCGAGCCTGCTTACCCTCCAAACCTTCATCAAAGACCAATTCACACAAGGTCATTACATTCTAATGTCAGCAAGTTACCAAGTTGATTTCGTGCATTCTGCATTCATGGCGGTTTCTTCCTTTTACAAACATCTAAAAATGTACGATTGAGGTGAAATTGAAATACTATATAAGTTCACTTTTGTTTAACTTATCAAGCATTTTAATTACACCTCAATCCTAAAATTACGATATTACGTTTACTCGACAAAATAGCAGTTGGCTGCGCTATAGGCTAGAGCATTTATCCAAGTGAAGGGTATGAAAGCAAAGCGGTTGATGGGACGTTATACCAATGACTACACATGTAGTCATTGGTTATATCTTTCGTCTCGTGAATCCATAGTATCCCATCTATGTCCGGGATACTTCTACTTCTCCTCCACACCCTAGATCCCCTCCTTGTTTATTACGTTTTCTTTTTCTTTTCATCTCACAGTTAACGCGCAATAGTTTTTCATTTCTAAACGATAAAATATTTTTTTATTTAAATTTCATTTTATCAAATTTTTTTGTAACAAATTCAGCGATTATGTCTTAATAATATTTAAAATGTCACAAATATAAGTCTGTAATTAGTGGTTTTGTGGCAAAAGCACCAATGGGTTGTGATCCCTTGTAAATCAAATAAATTTAATACCACACAAACATGCATGGTCTTCAACCAGATTCGAACTGAGAACCACTGATTCGTAGACTAACCCCTCAGCTACAAGAGCACCTTAATAATTCACGTATTGCGTATGGTAAAATAAAAAATAGTGTGCTTAAGACCACACGTTGGAAGTGATAACTTCTATGACCAATTTATATTTTTTTGTCCGTACTAATATTAGAGGAGGAGGAATAAGGATAAAATAATTTAAAACATTAATGACTTTGCTGACTTTGGTATTTAATATACATATAACACAAATATCATATATATATATACATACATACTATATCTCGAGCGGTGACGGTCGCGAGTTTGATGCTTTTTCCTCTCCCAATAAGAAGTGCTATGTAGTATATTCGCGTTGCGTACATATATATATATATATATATATATATAATACATACTATATCTCGAGTGGTAACGGTCGGGAATTCAATGCTTCCCCAAGCAAAAAGTGCCCAACGCCGCTAAAGAAGTTTTCACTTCAAAAAACGTTAAAAATAATCTTATTGGATACAAATACAGTATGTGGAAAATGTTAAACCCAAGTCTACTGTATTTAAGTTATGAACCATAATAGGAATGTCAAGAAGTAATACAAGTTATCATTTTTCTAAACCACAAATACAAATTAAAGGCAAATGCTGGTGTAAAATTTAAACTACCCATTATGTAGATTAAGTGAACTACATGTTGCCATGACCTCTTTTGTTTCAAGTTGCATTTTCTATTTCCAATGTCAGGTTAGATCGAAAAGTTGTACTTTTGTTAACACTCTATTTTAATTTGCAACTAAATATTAAGAGCTGGAACTGTAATGCATAGGAAATTGCTTAGCTAGGTTAGGTTGCCATCAAACATGTAGTTATCAATTTAAACTTATTCCTGAATTTTGTGTTAGTTAGGCAATAAGAAATTGTATTTAATCAAAACTTAAGTATTATATTCTCAATATTATATTCTCAACGTTTATAAATACAACAAGCCTCAATACTTTGATGCTTGGTAAAACTCCATAAATATTACAAAAAGTGGATATTTGTAGAAGTACTAATAAATTACAAGAACTAAACAACCACTGTTGACATACACAATTAATAGCCTACGAAGAATTACTTAAAATGCAGTTATATACACAGTATTGTCTGTAATAAAAAGTGTTAAATTCAAAGACCAAAGTACTACATAAAGTGTAAAAAGCCTTTTAAAACCATTAAAAGGAAAACAGAGCTACAAATTAAAGGTACACTGTAGACTATAGAGACAAGATTTAAGAGGAAAATTACTGAAACACATTCACCACTTTCATGTTTAATTTAAATTTGTTTATTTATGACAAGTTTCGTTGGCTTTTCCTCATATTCTATTCTGAATAGAAAAATGGAGTTCCCATTTTTGGGGAGATAGTCAACATTCGAAATTATCAAAACACCTCAGGTGGCCAACTTAGATTTAATTTTATAAGCACAATATAAACAATATATGTTAAACTCCTAATTTCTGTCACTATGACTCTCACGTCATTTTAATGAACCAGACTTGACCAAAGTAAACAGATTGTGTCAATACAGATATATGTCACTTTAACAAACTAGAAACGTGTTTAGTTTATTTAAACCATGTAAAGTGATAAAGGATCATAATAAATAAATTTAATGTACTTTAAGTGTATAATTGCTCATATTTATGTAAATTTATGTAAAATATTACGTGATCAGAGACCTCGCTGTGGCTTATAATTGCAAAACTAAACGCGGAGAATAGCATGTAGTTAAGTGTTATTTATATGAAACAGCCAACTATGGTTTAAGATAAAGCTAATTGGGGTTAAAATTAAGGGTGTAGTATCATGTGGTTAACATAGTCTATGAACAACTTGAACGACAATTATATTTTAATATGTAAAGTTAATGCACGTTTCTGTTCTTGTACTAAAAGAATAAATTATGTTTATGGAGGGGTAGTTGTATTTTATAAAAGCTTTTCCCACCACCTACCCACTATTTTATAAGAGAAGTCGGAATCCACCAACCTATATACCATACACCATTGAAAGGGTGACATCTTTACTTTAAAATTGATTGGGGATTGAAAAATTTTGCAAATTGTACTTGTTCGCACAAAATATAACTGGTAGTAAATAATCTAGTTTTAAGGGACCTGGTCCGATCTTAAGATTTTCTAGTACGATTGTTTTACAATGGAGGCAAAAGAGGAACATTGTATGCATTAATAATGTTCTTTGCAGAGTCTTTTTAATTAGTACTTTAAAGATAATTCATAAAGTCTTCCTTCATTAGAGCTAGTGTAGGGATAAAGAGTTTTTTTTAAATTTTGATTAAAAGAGTCAGTGATGTTATAAACCTTAAAATATTTCATACATTTATTATAATTATCCAGTGTACCTAGGTTAAACAAAGATTGCATACTTTTTTTGTTGAATTATGGTTTATTCTTGAGATATCAACTTGAAATTCGCACAGTATTGCCCACTGCCAGGTATGAACCATCTGAGAATGGAGTAAGGGGATCCCAATTTTTGATTATACAACCAGTCCATCAAAAACATTAAGCATATTATACTAAAATAGTCTTAGATAAAATAAAACTTTCTGTAAAGTTAACTAACATTGTTTTCACTTGAGTTAGAACTATAGTATGTCACAAAAACAAAAACAAAACATCGAATGAATAAAATGACTAGACCTAGATATTCTCTGATCAAAAAGTACTATAAACATACTTAGCACTTACGATATGTATTGCAAATATAGTTATACATTACGGGAAATGTTTCCAGGAACCTGCAACGGTTGAATGATTTGTTTATTAAATCGTACTGTATAAACTGTTTACTGAAGTGTATTTTCTCAACTGAGCTTACTTGGTCTTTGTGTAACTTGAGTTTGCCACCATAATATTCGATATCATTGACGCTTGTAATTCATGGAACTCATGAATTACAAATTAATTTGTAAAGTAGACAAGCTGCTCTACTGGAATTAACCTCCAGGGAAATGACTCCAAGAGTGCCATGTTTCATTTTAAGACGGTATTTTGTGAACATTTATTAATGGAAATATGTAATTTTATATAATTTGTCCCATAAATTAATGAGATAAGTATTATAAATATTCTTCTTATGGAGTATTCAGTAACAAATTATTATGCGATTTCTTCTATTAAAAACAAAATAACAAAGAGCGCTGCCGTTAGGAAAGAGAGATAAATAATGATTTACTGTTTCACTACATGTATTTTTTACTGTGCTTTTGTTTGTATTACAAGTTGTATTTTAATTTTTGAAAACACAAAATCCAGCAATTAGAAAGTTGTATTTCCTGTACTTTAAAGGATCTTCGTGCAAATGAATAAAGTTTTAAAGATTACTTAGATATCAGCTGTTAAGATTGTTTCTTACCTGAAGTATAGACTTGTCAAAACTGGCAAGCAAGCTGAGACGGGGAGGTGTAGTCGAACTGCCGGGAGTGCCGCTTGGGGTCTGGACTTCGACCGAGCGTACATTTCTGGCCGCTCTGCTCACATTGTAAAGGCCTAAAACAAAAACAAAGGACGTTTATTAAACACAAATTAAAATATATATTTTATTATTATACACATATAACTTAATAAATACATTTTGTAAGTGTTAAACTTGTATCAAACGCATTGCTTTATTTTTAACTAAATTGCATCTCGTATTTCTAACTTTTACATTTTAGAGAATTTAATATAAATAATTACAGAAATATAAAAAAATAGTGATTATGTGCTTTTTGGAAATTTAGTTAACGCATTAAAATCAAAATAAGGACTGTAGGCTTAAATAGCAAATACATATTCCTTTAGACTATATTGAGATAGTATTAAAAACTATACAATGTATATACGAAAGAGATTTATTCTGTAGCAAAAATAATTAGTTTAGCTGAACTTTTGAGTAATTACAAAACTAAAATAATTTAATCACATCCTTTAACAAAAAACTATTACGAAGTTAGCACCGTGCAATATTAAATACATCCCGCATTACAAAGCAGTGTAGCAAAAAGTATTTACAGTTTGCAGGCGCTTTGATGTTCCAGGATCTAATTTAAACTTCTGTTTTTATGAAATCATCATAAATCGTAACTTTACATACTTACATTTCAAAATTGAAATCCCAGAATAAAACTAGATAGAATGTGGTAAACAATTTATTTAGATATCGGGTATATACTAGACTAAAAAAAAAGTATAAATTACTAACCAACAGAATAAGAAAACATTTTCAAAATGCTGTAATATCTGTAGATCACAAATACAAATTTTACATTCGATTTATTTGTAAGAAACAAGAGACATTGTACGAATGTACTGGTTGGGAAATTGAAAGGTATTTTCGAATTACAGTCTAAGTAAATCAATGAATACTGGAACTTGTGCAAACAGTTTTTATGAGGTTAAACTTAATATTTTTAATATATACTAATATTATAAAGCGGTAAACCTTTTTTGTTTTTTTATAAAAGAAATAATTTAATTTCAAAAATACACAAGACGAAAAGATGGCTCGTGTCAAAATCGGGTTTCCCGTACCCAAAAAGATATAAAACGATACCGTTCACTGTATTTTTAAACGTAAAACGTAACCCCAACTAACTACGACGTTTTAACTGTCAAAATCGGTTTTACCAAAAAACATAAAACGTTATTCCACACTGTATTTTCAAAATTTTGATCCAATATTTTCAAAATGTTGACCCAAAAACGTGACTCCGACGCTGCGACTTTTTAACTGTCAAAACCGGGTTTCCCGTATCCAAAAATATATAAAACCATACTCCTCACTGTATTTTTAACCCCAAAAACGTGACCCCGACGCGCTGCGACTTTTTAACTTTAAAAATGGCATTTACCGTGCAACAAAAAGATATAAAACGTTACCCCACACTGTATTTTCAAAGTGTTGACCCAGTATTTTCAAAATATTGACCCAAAAACGTGACCCCGACGCGCTACGACTCAAGCTAGAAAGCTCAAAAGCTTTTCAACTCTCCGCAATAAAATTACGAAGATTTTGGCACCACCAGAAGTGACTGTGTGCAACAGCTTAAATAACATAAGCTAATCCCAGCTGTTATTTGTATACCATAACTTTAAGATCTTACGTTATTTAAATTTTACCAAATTCTTGTCAATAAGCAGAAAAGGTTATTACGTATTAGAATTTCCACTAATAAATTTCGCACATAAAAATATGTATAACAAAAAGATATTTACATTCATAGGAAGATAATTTCAACTAAACTAATAACCGTAACATCAAATCTAAAGTTACAAGAATATAGTTAAAAATAGTGTCGCCATGAATTTGATAAACATAAACCGCATTTAATTATTTCTGACAACAAAAAAAGTAGGACATTTTATATTCGAGTTTATTAATAAATTATGCAGCAATATATTTGGACAATGTATATTTTCCAGAAGAATCTAAACTGTGTATTTTATTCGTAGATGGCTATGATTTAATCATTGTATTATTGAAAAATTTATTTTACAGTAATATATTAAATCTTCCTTTGCTGAATCAAGTTAATTATATTAGTTAAACATATTTTAGGCCAAATTTACTTTAAACTCGTTAGTATGTTTGAATCATCCATATTAGTCCAGCTGCACGTTAGCTCTATTGTAGCTGGTGAACGTCTACAGTTGAGTTACTCGAGTATTTTGTAATATAACTATCATAAATATATATTTGGAGAAAGTATATATCCACATAATCGTCATATGTTTTTTTATGTTAAGTTGTTTTTAATATCTAAAAAGTTAAATAAACTAAAACAATGAATGAAGTTTTTTATTTTTTCGGCGAGTTCAAGAACTCGTTTCTAAGTTTTGTACAAATCTACCCAAAAAATGACGCCTAAAGCACAAATATTTTTTCAAATTTACCCGGTAGAACTCTAGAAATATTCATTATTAAAACAAACCAAAGTTACCAATTCATATATAATAGTACATATTTAGATCGACTCACATACTTATATACAGTCTTGGCGAAAGAAATTATTGAAAGCACTGCTACAATGGAGAACATTAGTAGATTGAATAGTGGAAACTTTTTGCAAGATGTCCAATCGCTTTGGGACTCTTCAAAATGTCTTGAATAACAAACTCTGTGAACGGAGACAGAGGAATAAATTATGCATAAGATCCATTTATTTGATAAATAAAATATCCTGCCGCCATGTCTTTTCTCGAGATGTCGAGTTTTTTTAAAGACTTAACTGAACTTATTTGATTCCCAAGACAATGTTTATAACGATGCCATTTAAATTTCTAAGCTAGAACCCCGTTTTATTTTCCCACTAAACGTGCTGAATACGTAGGAACCCGTATTTATAACATCATTTACAAACGAATGTGGAACAAGTTGTTTAATTTTTAAAACAGGGATTTTTTCGTATATTCCTGCATTAAATTCTCAGTAGTATTATCCGTTAGAGAAAATATAAAGTGAAGTTTTATTTAGTTTGAAATTAAGCGCAAAACGTAAAACATAAGAGCAATAATAAAGATGAAAAGTGTATTTTACTTTAAGTTTACAGTACTGTTCTACTTTACTTGCTCGAAGTCCCTAAAAATTATATCCCTCAAAAATGTATACTAGAGAAGATCTAGGCATGATCCATGGCCTCAAGATGAGCAGTAGACTCGGAGTAAATTCAAGTGGTGGGGAGGGGGGTAAGAAAGGCTCAATCTGTTGCCGCGCTCTGAACATAATACTTCGGTCTGGAATCCCTTGTATAGGTTTCCAATAAATATATTGTCTGTGCTTGGTTCCCTTATCCTCCAGCGGACGGCATTCCCACTTACCTAAATTCTTCAATCACGCTAACGCATCTGAGAGATCATGCTATATATTATATTTAGCACTAAATTTTTAACTGAAAATTTACAGTTACTCAGTTTTAACTTCCTTATCAAAATAAACAACCACAATTAATGGCAAGTTTGATTTAAATTAGGTAATTTAATCCGGAGGGGTAGCCTATAAGAGAAATTGTTTTTTAGTTTTAATTTTCCACACACTAAGAGGTACCCTAAAATATGATCAAACTCAAAACATATTGTGCAAATAGTTACTCAATAACGTATAGGCGCTCAAATGTATTTAAAATTCAAAATAACACATTAGAGTGATGAAGGAGGTTGAAGAACCGAAATAAAGACTCACATTGGAGACCACTAAGCGAAGGTACAACTTGCATGTATATTTCAGTAGTACACGTATTATTAAAATTAATACTTTACTATAATGTTATTTATGGACATGAAAGATATTTACACGTTCTTTTATTAGAGGTTTTTCAAATAAAAATATAGTAACCACGAACCTTTTAGATAAATAACTGTAAACAACACTACTAAAATGTTGTGCATTTAGTTTTATCTTATAAAAGCAGTTGAACATGTACTATAAACAAATTACACAGTCTGTCAAATAGTCCCGGAGATAAAACGGCAATACAGAGTTCAGGCTTCGAGCATTTAAAGACATTCAAAGTTTCAAATATTCGCAATAAAAGTAATTTACAGCTCAGCCTTTATTAAATGCTTTACAAACAGACACACATTCCTTAGTTTTTCTCGCAAGAGGAGAGGGTAGAAACCTCCCTTACACATGTGTCAAGTCTTGCTTAAAGCTTGGCGCCGCTATTTATTTGCACTTAACTAACTCCTCTAAACCCTTAGCATAGCTCACACGTGTAATTCCACCCTAGAGCTTGTTGGACAGCTCTCTCGAGAAAACCCTTCTAGCCTCTGCTGAGACCGTATTTAAGCCTTTATTAGTGTTACATCTTGTTAGAAAAAAACAGTTTAAATAGTGTTTTATTTCCAGTTGATCAGTTGAATTTGTTTGTAAGGAGATTCTGCTCACATTTTCACTATATTTATTTTTGTGATGAGCAAATAATGTTTTCTTTACTTTTATAACTACATAGCTTAAAATACTTAATTACCGTACATTTGATTTAAATCGACAGATAAACTCTTTTTTATTGTTATTAGTTATAAAATAGTCCATTGATTTCTTTCATTAGTTATGCAATATTTGTTACGTGTGGGCGTTTAGAAATATAACAAGTTGTATAGTCTTTCGATATCTTTTTATTGGTTTGATTTTTAGTACAAAAATCTATAATATTGTGTAAATATAGAATACTTTTGTGTGAAGATTTGGAATGGGAATTGCACATATATAATAAAGTCAAGGTGTGGATTAACTCAAGGAAATGAAGAGCGCCAATGGTTGCATTTGAACTCAACCCATATGAACGATTATGAGATTACAAACTGAGTTGCCACCGTTCACTCTAACCAACTTTAGAAAAACAAAGTTATTATTTTTTTATTTTTAAATGACAGACGTTTAACATTTTTAGCAGTATAAAACACAAATAAAATACATGTATTGCTTGAAGAAATACAATCTCATAGCAAGAAGTTGGCCTTACTTCCAGAACCAAATTTTAAATCTCATTGTAATAATAAAGCTAACATTCTAATGACATCTGTTTTCGGTAGTTTTATACAGATTTTACCACCTGTGAAACTAAAATACTATATTGACTGAAATATCTGTACATAAAATAACAAAATAATAACAATAACAAAAAGATGTTTTCGTTAAATTATTTTTTTTATTTTTTCCTTAAGACAAATGGTAAGGCAACAATTTCCTTCCTTGAATTAACAATTTAAAAAAATACCGATATCAAATTCGAAACGGTTCTCCTAAGTACAGTAGAAATTACATTTACTTCAGAAAAACTGCCTTGAAAAGGGGGAAGTAAGGACTAGCGTAAAAATCCTTCATAAAGTGTTTTCCTGTTAGTGGTTTTAAAAGTCTCTTTAAACCTTTTATAGGTCTTTGGTACAAATGTAATACTTTGCCTTACAGAAAATATCGTGCAAGAACACTTCAAGTCTTCGAATTCTTATTTTCTCCCAACACTGATTGATTGTTTGTCTAACATTAAAAGATGGTTATAAATATTTTTATTTTATTAATCAATATGTACTTGTGTTTCCATTTTGGAAGCTCTAAAAATGGAATACTTCAAACTAACAATTGTTTGTATAAAATAAAGAGGGCCTGCATTTCCACCTTTCAAATTAAAAGGAAAGAAGAATATAACAAAACATCATGAATTTATTTTTTAAATTGTGCATTGACTACACAACATGAAAATGTGTAAAGCCTAATATTTCTAGTTCAGCGATACTTAACAGTAAAAGTTCCAACAAATAAAAATGGAGTTAATGAGCTCGGCAACAAGAAGAACTTTTGGCTCAGTCCATCTAAGCGAAACATTTTTTTAATGCAACTTGCAACAAACGAGGTCATGGCAGCATGTAGCCTCACTTAATCTACATAATGGGTAGTTTAAATTTTGCACCAGCATGTGTATTACGTAATTTATTGGTGCTTTGGAATAAATGTGTACTTGTATTACCTTTAAATAACCATTAAGGTTCCTAACGTAAATACAGTAGGACTTGGGTTTATAATGGAGCCTTTCAACATATTCTATTTCCTTTAAGATTAATGTTAACGTTCTCATTCAAGTTCATTTCAAACAACAAACAAATACGATTGTCTTCTTTTATAAATTACTTGGCATTGTTATCTGTACTAATATTATTAATGTGTTTGTTTTCATGTTTGGGGTAATCTCAGAAAGTACTGTAAATATTTTAAAAATTTCTCTTATGGCTATACTTTTCTGAATAAGGTACTTTTTATAAATTTATTCTTATTGTTTTAAAATATAAAAATAAGCATTTCTTGCGGCAGGATGTGTGACCATTTAGCAAAAATTAATATATTATTATACTCAGCTGATCAAGATTATTATTTAAAAAAAATCTATATAGTTAAACACTTTAAGAACAAATTACTGACACTGTAATCCCAGCTGTTTTACTAAACGTTCAACATAATTTGATGTACTTCCATAATATAAAATTCCTTTAATTAAATTAACTAAATATTTACCGACATTTACCGAAATATTATGTTGATTTGATTTAGTACTAACCTAAAATATTTATTAATTAAATTAAATGACAAAACTATTAAGAATATATTAGATTAAAACTTAAAAACTAATATAGTAAGGCCAAGTAAAAGTAATACAATGGTTTTAACCATCTGATATCTAAATAGGTAATAAAATACCTACAAAAAATCTGAAAATTGGGAAACTAAATCATGTGTAGAATTGTTTGAGTGAAATTTACTGTTTATATTACCTAAAATATAATATAAATTATTTCGTGCACAATTAAGCAAGAACGAAGGTTGACGTGAGAAGCACGCATGAATCTCACTAGATTATTTATTGTATACTAGTGGACCCGGCAATGCTTCGCTATTGCTTGATTTAATTTTAAGAGTAGTTATCCCATGTCATTCCTTTGACGTAGGTAATCGAATTGTAAATGGGGTTTATGTCATTTAAGAATAATATTTCACAAATTTAGCTTTATAGCTCTTAGAAATTAGTGCAAATTATGTTTAATGTATAGGGGTAGCTACCCCATTTTAATATATTTGTTTGTAGTGACCATATACTCTAAACAATCCTGCTACTAATATGTGCAAATTGTGAAATTTGTTGAGTTGTTTTTTAGCAAAAAGAAAAAGTAAATGTACAAATTATTATTTAATTTTAAAGGTTGCCCATTTCATCCCATTGACTTAAGTAATCGAATTTCAAATTATTTGTATACCACTTAAGAATAATAATAAATAATTTTAGCTTTATAGTTTGTAGGAAGTTAGTGCAATTTATTTTTATTGTATAGGGGTAGCTACCCCATTTAAATAATTTTATTGTAATGACTATATTCGCTAAACAATCCTGGTTCTGATATGTGTAAATTGTAAAATTTCAGTGAAATTTGTTGAGTAGTTTTTGAGCATGTAGAAAAAGTAAATGTATTGATTATTATTTAATTTTAAGGGTAGTTATTCCATTTCATAACTTTGACTTAAGTAATCAAATTGCAAATAGATTTGTATATCACTTACAAATAATATTACGTAATTTTAGCTATATAGCAATATGTTGGAAGTAAGTGTAGTTTATACGTATTTATTGTATACGAGTAGCAACCCCATTTAAACCCTTTAAAATGTAGTAATTGTAACGTCTAAACATTCCTGGCAATGATATGGATAAACTGTCAGTCGAATAGTTTTTGAGTCTATAGAGGACAAAGAAATATTCATTTTTATATAGAGAGATATTATTTTACACATACTATGATACTACTACTATTTTTGTTTTCATACTATGAAAACACATACTATGATTCTTTTTGTTATCAAAATGATACAGATAGAAAATAATTAAGTACTGAATTTATTTGTTCTTCAAAAGGTATCATTTTGAAAATAAAAATAGAAGCGTTAAATGCCTTACTAAGTACACTATATCCCTTTCGTGGCCGATGCAACAAATTGGTCTTTTTTTATAGCTTAACTACTTTAATCTGTAACATCGTTTTGTCGTTGTTTGTAATTTATTACATGCGATATCGAAGCAAAGCCTACAAAAACAGTAACAAGATAATAATTTGGTAAACGCAAGTGCCAAGAAGGGTCAGAAACAACCCTTTATAAAAAAGTACATTTAGCGTGATGTTATCAGTTAATGTTTTGGCACGTTACAGAGAAGAGAAGCAGTGCAATTTGCAGAGTCAGCTGGTAAAATCTCGTGTTTAAATACTCCAGTTCGATGAAGCATAACCATGTTGCATAGTAACTGGTTAAACCTGTCTTTTTTATATAATTTGACTATATTTTATTTAAAATAATACAAAAATAAAGTATTAACTTTGAAATTTATACAAAGTTAAATGGCTTTTAAACTACACATAAATAAACGGTATCAGTTAACTGACACAAACTTTCTCCCAATTTACTGTAGTCAAAATAATATTGTTTTTAATCATTTTAATTTTTACTACTTTTTAGAACAAAACAAAAAAATAATATTCTACCTACGTCAATCGTATAAAAAATTATTGTCCCAGGCGGGATTCGATCGCGCGACCTTTGAATTACTGACCGTGCTCGCTACCGTGGTGCTACCCCGTGCGGCTGCCGCCGCGATGCTAGATTGACAACACAAACTTGTTTATTTTTAAACATTTCCCCATAATTATAAAACGCCGAAGTTTTGATAAAAGCGGGTGGTGTCATTTTGTTTGGCATCTTAAGCACTATAAATACTGAAAATTTGATCAAAATCGTTAGAGCCGTTTTTGAGAAATTTGCATTTTTGTCGTTTTTTATGGGTTTTTAGGGGTAAATTACCCTTACAAATTAAAAATTCCAAAAAATGAAAAAAACGCCTGGAGATATTAGGGTTTAGTACCTACATACCAAACTTCATGAAAATCGGACCAATAGTGTCCTCTCTGGTCGTGTATACATACAGACAGACTGACAGACAGACACCACTCTAAAAACACTTTTTTGGGTTCAGGGAGCACTAAAACAAAAAATTCCACTAAAAATATTTTTGGGTTCAGGGAGCACCAACACAGATAATTGCAATAAACAATTTTTTGGGGTTCTGGGAGCACCAAAACAGATAATTCAACTGAAAATTCAAATTCGAACATTTTTACGAAAACAATACTTTCTCCATATACTACGTATAGGGTGGAGAAAGTAAAAGGAAACTGCCTTAAAAGAACCCTCGTCTGTCTTCTGTCACAGTCAACATTTCAGAAAAGTTATCCCACTCGCAAATATTAAAGTAATCAAAATAGAAATACTATATTTTACCATACATTTTGAAGAATGAAAGTTCATTACTTCAAAATTATATATGTATGTATAGCGAGCAGGTAGCCGCGATTTCTCTCGCACAGATGAATAAATTAATGAAAGAGATATCGGGTATATATCGAGTTCCTCGGCGAAAAACTGCATAGTGAGTTTTGTCCAAATGTATCGTTTCCCATTTAGAACTGTTTCACACCTACCCGGCTGTCGTGTAACCGACATCTAGCCGATATGTAGACGACGCTAACATGAAATATAAGACCGCCTTTTTATTGTTTATACGACCACGACATTTGTTGGGCAAGTGTGAAAACTGTTGTATACTCTTCGTCCCGATTGTCGTGTGTACGGCATCGTTTACACGACAGCTGGGTAGGTGTGAAACAGGACTTAGGCCTGCATACATGATCACCTATCCGCCATTAGGGTTAAAATGAATTTTTCCACCAGTTTTTTACTCATATTCCCAACTGAAAGTAAAAATAGTGCATAAGTGTACGAACTATTATTTCTTTTTCATGTTAAAAATCCCATTTAAGAAAATAAAAAAAATAAAATACCAATTCATGGTGAATAACTTAGAAAACTAAGAAAAATGAAGCTGGAAAAATACCGGTGACTGAAACAAAATAATAAATATATAACTGTGTAATAAATTCTGAAAATTTTGTGTAAAATACAAGAAGTTTGAAAGGGAAGGTAATGTCGAGACGGGCCAACAGTTATTCTCTGGGATAACAAAACTTGCGTTATGTAAGACATCGGTTTTAAATTGATGTTTTTGTACCCGGCTATTCTTGCAGTGTTTATATTTTGCGTAACTAAAATACTGGTTTAAAAAGTTTGAAAGTATTTTGTTATATGAGCTTTTTAGGTGGAAGATTATGCTAGGCCTTATTCAAAAAGCGTTTTATAGGAATTGTCTTATATTTTAGATATTCACGCATCTGTTGATCATTTACTCTTTTCTCAATGTTTTGCGTTATTTACGTATAGTATTAATTTGTCTAATTATTGTATTACTAGCATTGGCTGTTATTTTTGTATCAAAATAAAATTTAAATACATTTATTTGTACAAATTTAAGAAATGAATTTTATAGATGTTGTAAATCATTTGCAATTGATAGAAAAATGAGTAAATATTATGTACGAATTCCCAGTATCCCTTTATAGGAAACAACTGATTTCAGTGCTGCAACTGTTTGGAAATTATTTAAAATGTCAATAAGCCCATTTTAAGCCCGGCTCATTGGAGTTCGAACTGACATGATTTTAATATTTGAAATGTTGATAAGTTAATAAAAACATATTATGTTTTACCTTTAATTGCCTTGGAAAAGCAAGAAAGAAGTAGGATTGTAAAATATGGCCATGGAGGACAGTTATTGGCTGAGAAAAGACTTGCAACACAAGACCGCAGTGTGTTAGATCGTCTTTTAAAATATATAAATAGCAAATAAACCGAAATTTAAATTTGATAAGTATAGTTGCCTCAAAACGTAGAGAGACACCCCTCAGGTAGAACGGACCGTCCTAATCACCCATTAACAAACAATGCCTTTGTTAGAAGCGGTCAACCAGGGGACTGCCGGCATCGACTAATATTCCAAGAAATTCTGTGTTACTCTATAATTTGCAAACAATTGATACATTAGGCCTACATTGTCGAATGAAGGTTAATTTTTTTCTTCTTACTTAGACGAATAAAAAACAATTTGAATCACAGTTCTACGACGTACCGTTACCGAAATAACAGTTGTCACTTAACTTATTTAAATATTACCGAGTAATACTGAAAAACCCATTATCTATGAGTCATGTTGTTGGTATTTTATTGGTAAATGCCTGCCCTGTCTTCAACCATAGTTCAGTTTGATTGTTGCTTTTCGCCCGTGGTGTGATTGTGAAAATCTGCATCTGGAGGAAGTTTTTAACAGCCAACAACCCTATCAAATCAACTGTCCCAAACAAATATTCAGAACAGCTAATTTGATATGATATGTATGGCCTGTCAACCATTTTCATTTATTAATATCTGTTCATTTAATATTATTAATCAAGGGCTTTCAACATGCTTCTCAATGAAGTTACATAATAGCCGAATTCCGAATCTTTTACTTTCAAAATTTCTAAAATTGAACGAAGTGTTAGTGATTTGGACTTAGAAAACTGTTCGTAAACTGTATGTGGATGATTTTCCATTGAAATTCATCAATTCGCCTAAACCTTTTATTAACGAATGATCGTTTTTCTTTTTTTGGAGATGATATTTCCTTAGATTTCACCCATTGTACCGTACTCCTAGAACTTTTACAGAATCAGCTACAGTACTCTTAGAGCCTTTTTTCTCGGCGTAGCACACCATGGCCTGAATTGCTGCTTGCTGCCCCTTAGTGAGGTGATTGCCGCGACCTGCAATATGCGGTTTTACCAATAAATCACTTTCAACGTTCACTCGCACAGGGTTATCATTTGCACTTTCGACAGGATTGTTCGCTTGGTTACTATCACACCACGGACGCCACATCTCAACGATATTCACTTGCGAAAAGCAACAAACAAACTGGACTATGGTCGAAGGCAGGCATGTACCAACAAAATACCAACAACATGACTCACAGATAATGGGTTTTTCAGTATCACTCGGTAATATTGAAATAAGTTAAGCGACAACTGTTATTTCGGTAACGGTACGTCGTAGAACTGTGATTCAAATTGTTTTTTATTCGTCTAAGGAAGACGAAAAAAATGAGCCGTCATTCGATAATGTACGCCTAATGTATCAATTGTTTGCAAATTATAGTGTAACACAGAATTTCTTGGAATATTAGTCGATGCCGGCAGTCTCCCGGTTGACCGCTTCTAACAAAGGCATTGTTTGTTAATAGGTGATTAGGACGGTCCGTTCTACCTGAGGGGTGTCTCTCTACGTTTTGAGGCAACTATACCAAATGACTATTGAGCTTGACTTTTGAGAAAGTAACTAGATGAAATAGTTATAGTTTGGTTACTGTAGCCCTTACATCACTGAGGATGGCGACATTGTCGTTGAAACGCGTTTGAGTTAGTAAACGTATTTGTTGTAAGGTTTTGTGTTCAGGTTTTATTTGATCTCTATACATAATATTAACGTACGGTAATTCAGGGCATTTTGAAAGAAAATACCAAATTTACTTTATTGTCTTTACATTATATACCAAGCGCATTCAATTTGCATGTTTAAATCTCCACATTTAAACATATTCCTATTTTTAACCAACTTATAGGTTGAAATTATGTTTAAATTTCTTTTAGATGACCTTTGTGGAAGCTGTGTACCAAGTTTCATTGCAATCCGTTCGGTAGTTCGCGAGTGTAGTGTGAGTGTGTTTTACTATAGAAATAGATATCGTTTGAAGAAGTTATAATTACAAATATGAAAACTACATTAATTCCTCCCCTATTTAATGTAATGCAATTAAACTTTCACAATAACACGCTTTATGTTTGGAGTTTTCAAAACAACCTAAAGCTGTACAAATTCCAACCACCAATATAATTAATTTTTTTTTAATATTATCTTCACCTTACCGGGGAGCTTTTTAATAGTAATATATATTGTTCTACTTACGTCTGCTCTTCCAATTTATTAAAATCATAATTGTATTTTCATTGTTTAGATGGTTATTTCAATATATGCACACTATAGTTCTACTAATATAAACAACCATAGCAGCAACACTAAACATTATAGCAACGACAACGTAATCTAAACATTATAGCAACGACAACATAATCTAAGTGCTATTCTACAACTTTGTATCGCCTTAGCTCTTTAGTTTACAAATCTCTTACAGCAATAAATCAAAACAACTTTTAGAGGGAGAAAAGTTTATGAAAATCTATTTTAAGACTTAACTTTTCCAGAAACCGCTGAAGCAAACCGTATTAGTATGTAAGCGCTGATGGTTCAAATACAATGGTGCCGTTGCTGTCATCTAAAAAGGGAATAACTGGGAAAACTTCTGTGAAAGAACATGCAACAATGTTACGTAAACTGTATACAATTCACCCAACAATTTATATTTTGTAAGAATACCTTCTTAGTCTACGAGCCGGTGTCAGAGTGTAATTGTAACGCGTATGGAATTTTTACCCCCCGGTAAAAAAACTCTAGTATATTTTTACCCCCCGGTAAAAATACACTAGTGTAATTTTACTCCCCGGTAAAAATACACTAGTGTATATTTACCCCCCTGATTATCGTCTTAACAGAACTACTACAACAAAGGGGGGTAAAAATTTCGTAGTGTATTTTTACCCTCCAGTGTTTATTTGTTAACTAAGACATGTGCGACATGGGGGTAAAAATTTCCTAGTGTATTTTTACCCCCCAGTGATTATTAGCGAACCAAAGCATGTGCGACATGGGGGTAAATATTTCCTAGTGTATTTTTACCCTCCAGTGATTATTAGCAAATTAAAGCATGTGCGACATGGGGGTAAATATTTCCTAGTATATTTTTACCCCCTAGTGCTTATTTGTTAACTAAGACATGTTCGACATGGGGGTAAAAATTTCCTAGTGTATTTTTACCCCAAGAGATTATTAAAAAATCGGTAATAATCACTGAGGGGTAAAAATACAGTAGGACATTTTTACCCCCCCCCCCCCCTTGTAAAAGTGCTAGTAAGGTGATAATCGGTGGGGTAAATATTTACCGGGGAGTAAAATTAAACTAGTGTATTTTTACGGGGGGTAAAAATTCCCTGGGGGTAAAAATGCACTCTTACACCGGCCGTACAAATATCGTACGAATAAGATCAAGACAAATATTATGTGAGTAGTACTACCATAGACCTAATGGAAGCCATTATTTATATTAAGCAAATTTTCTCCACTTCGTGGAATGTGATGCCACTTCTTGATACGATTTTTAATGTTTCCTTAAATTGTAAAACACATGAATACAATGTATGACAAAATTTAGGTTTTATATGTCCAGTAACCAGGTTCGAACCTATTAATCCCAGTCTGACACCATATTTGTAAATTAACTAAAACATAACCGCCATTTTTAAATCTGATGTGATATTGAGGTGTAATTCCCTTCTAATTTTTTACTTTCTCTCTATACTATAGAGAAAGTATAGTGATCGCAAAAAAAATCTATGTTGAGATTTTTGTGGAAATATCCGTTTTAGGACCCCTGAGTCCAAAAAAGTGGTTTTTACAAAATGTCTGTTTGTGTTGTCTGTATGTATGTATGTAAGTCTGTACGTATACAAAGCTAGAGCGAAAACTATTCGATCGATTTAAAACAAATTTGCACCAGACATGTCAAGTAGGCCTGTATAGATGCACAAAAAACAGTTTTGAAAATTTTTGAAAAACAATCATATATTTAATTAGTCAAACGCGTGTCAACGACAACGTCGCCCTCATTAATATAACAATAAAAAACAATATATCTGTGGAAAAGGTAATATGGTCGTTGAAACTAGTTTGAATAACGAAACGTATTATTTGTGAGAATCAGTGTTCAAGTTTTATCCTCTCTATTATAACATCTCACAAGTCACGTTCAATACGTTTTTATACTGTTTCTTTCTGTCCAGGCACAGTTTAACTATGATTAGATAATTATCTTAAGCGATGCACGAGTTCCATAAACTCTAAAACGCCCTTTAATTTTAAACAAATTTTCAAGTTGCCAAAAGTACTTCAGAAGTTGCCATTAGTTTTGCCTTTGTTGTATTTCATTCTTCATTTTAAAAGTAGTAATTGAAAATCTGTCAATGCTCCAGCACTGACTGCTGTAATAAGATTAATCCGGAAGGGCAGACCGTGAAAGGAAGACCGAAATAAGGAGAAATAAAATTACAACAGGGTTTTAAAAAAAGCAATTTGCAAATGTTTTAGAAAAAAAAATTATCGGTTTCAAAGCAAAATTGTATACAAAAATCAAAACCAGTTAATCATTAAATATATATTTTAAATGTAGTCTGTCACTTGTACAACGGACTTCCCTTCCGCTGAAGCAAACAGATATGAGCACATATCAGACAAATCTGAATACTTTGCAAAACTCTTCAAACCACTGATGATACAAACGTTGGATCCCAGATTGAAAATCAAATACAATCGTTTACCTCTTTATATTCGATATTAATTTAACTAAAAGAATAAAACTTTCTTTGAACAACTGATTTCGAAAATCTAAAATATGTACCAATTGTTAATATTTTTAACTTATTTTTATTGTACTACTTAATTTGTGATAAAACGGAACTAGTTGAGCCATGCGAATATTTCGCAAGTTAGGAGTAGGCCTACTTACCGGATTTAATTAAGTAATTTACTTTTATTTATTTATGTGCGATTAATTTTATTGATTTATGTGACATATTACACTTGAATATAAAATTTAAACAATCTAACTAACAGCTGTCATGTTAGTTAAACAGATCGTTAATAGATGGCGCCTTTCATTAGGAATCATATGAACTTTCACGTGAAAGTTTTTTAATCATTTTTTTTAAACGAAAACGTAAATTTTTATTTATTTGTCTAGTTTTTGTCAATAGCTAGTAACATAAGCTTTAAAATGACGCTAGAATCACTAATTTTGATGAAGAATTAAGGGAGATATGGCATTGCCACAAAAAAACCTCTGAGAAAAAATATGTAATAATAGCATGTAACTTGTTTTCTACAAAATCATATTATATGGAAGAAGTCTAAAAAATTAAAAATGATAATTTAAATGTAACATATTGCTTAAGTAAATTGGAGTAATTTATCAAACTAAATATTTCCAATAATAATAATTAAATACAACATCACCCCGTCAGTGATACTTTCTGACGACTAACAAATTGTGTAACTGATGTATTTTTGCTAGCATTTGTTTTTTTTTTTTATTACTGAAAATGTTTTGTCTCGACCGTCGAACTTAATTAGTGTTTACAACCTAATAAGACACAGTATTTTAAATAATATCAATTAACTAGCAGGAACCCGTGGCTTCGCACACGGTCCAAAGATCCGCCACATAGTGAGTTTTAGTACAAATCTATCATTGTTTCATGTTGAAAACATTTCCCTCTCTCTCGCTTAGTGGGAAGTATAATAATTAATTTGTATTGTTTTAGGGATTATTAAATTTTCACCCCTTAGCAGTACACTAAAAAATACAAATATAGTTTACTTTTTATATATATCATGTAAGACATAAATGTACAAATTTTCAGCTCTCTAGTCTTAATGGAAGTATAATAATAAATATTTATTGTTTTAGGGGTTGTTTCAAACTTTAAATCTAAATGAATTCTAGCCTATGTTTCATTTCAGGTCATGATCTATATGTGTGCCAAATTTCATTCAAATCCATCCCGTAGTTTTTACGTGATTGAGTCACACACACACACACACCCACACCCATACACACACACACACACACCCAACTGACAGAAGCCATTAGATTTTTATATAATAGCATAGATGATCATGATTGTTGGTAATATCCTTCAAAACAACCATGACGAATAAAGTCTTACGGAAGCGTCACCAAGACACGAAAAAGACATCCAACAAAAACACAATGATAAAACTCAATATACTATGATGTATAAACTTGAAGACAAAAGAGAATAATTCAACGATAATAATTTGAACAGAAATCACACAAAAGACTTGGGAAGTAATAAATAAATGAATTCATTTTGCTCAAGGGAGCGGGCTGAAGATGGCCGAAACAGCACCAAACTTCTTCCCCTCCGCACCCAGTCATTGAGAGCTTAACAATAGAAATTAGAAAAGTTTCTAGTTTAAACTTACGTTGAATAAGACCCGTCTCGTTTAGGCGTCTCGATAAACCCTGTTAATAAAATTTTAACGATTTTCACGGATTAAATTTATCGCTCAGAACTTCTAAGATTTTTAAATGCATAATTCAGAATGTAATTGATTATAATTGCCAAACGGTGAAGAAAATGCATTGCAATTATTGTTTCATAATTAAAGTAGGCTTAACACGTGTATAAGATTAAAATTATAAACTTGTTTTCTGAAGGTTGAAGTCAACAATTTAAATACAACCGCAGTCTAAACTACTGTATATAATTAAAAGAAAATGTTTGTTTATAACAATTAAACTCAAAATGGGTTATTAGATTTCAATAGGGCTTTTACGTATATTTTAAACACTGCCTTATGGATACCTTGGCCGTGATTCATTATTAATTTTCAAAATAAAAATAGCAAAACATTTGGTTTAGCTTCTTATACATTACGCAAGCCAAACCATTAATTACACATGACAAAGATATGTGAAAGAAATGTTGGTAATATGTAACGTTATACTCGTATGTCTTTCATTACGAATTTATCACAATATTCGTTTTAATAATACAGCGAAAACATTAATATACTGCATTCCAGCGTATTTCCACTTCTCTCATATTAGGTTGGAAATTATTATTTCGATTTATCTTGTAGAACACATTGTACTTTACTAATTTAGGTGTACAGTGTTTGTTAACACTAATTTATTATTCCTCCAATGATCTTGGAATTGCGAAATGTACGAGTATATAAATGATTCGTTCAACAATCCACGTGCTTGTTCCACTGACGGAATTGTGTACGAGATAATTTAAAGTCTTATATATGGCAAGTATAATATAAATATACACTATTACACACACAATAAAACCCTCGAAATTATTTAGTTTAACGTCAAAAGACTTAAGTAAATCTATTTTTAATATTGTACAAATCGGTATATTCTTAAGGTTTTCTTCATTAAATTTAATTAACTAATGTCATGTCATAAAGTGGTGTTTATGTAGTTAATTTATTTACGATTGTCTTATCACAAATCACATAGTAAGGAAATTTAATTCAGTTGAACGTTTATGTGTAGATTAAAACTAACAAATTAAATCGAAATGGAAGCCACTTGATTTTTATTGTTGTATTAATATTATACTAAACATTATATCAACGAAGTTAGTTGTGTATGTATAAATATGTAATCGTTGCCAAAGCAACTACACTTAATTGTGTGTACATACATTTCTGCAGGAAAATTTCGTGATGTACTATGATTTTAAATACTAAAATTAAATTCTTTAAAAAAACTTTTCCTGGAAATACTACATTTGTTTATTTAAAATATGTTGCAGCCTAACCTAATTACAAGCTAAATAGCTAAATTAAAATAAGCTTGTAACCTATACATTTAACAAATGTAGGTTGGATAGACATTGTTTAATACTAAGCGAACAGTTAAAAATAGTACTATAAAACTGAAATTCACAAAATTTTAAGTTGCACAGTGGTGAATATTTGATACGGATAAGAAAGACATTGTCAAAAACCAAAGTAAAATAATAAAATTATTCTTCATTGATAGATAGGACAGAATAAAAGATATCTTGTAATACACACTTTAACGTTATATATAACTTGGTTAGATATACACATTGTTGTCGTTACGTCAGTGTTTTAACCAATGATATTTAGTTTTAATTAATTACAATCTTTGCATAATGTGGGCGTGGTGTAGGCTGTCTCTAAATAGACTACAACCTCTTCAATATCCCATGATGGAAGTGATCTGTACAATTGAACTAATTAATTCTAATAGCCTATTACGTTTTCTCCAAACTGATAGCTGAACTGAACGCCTCTAACTATGGACTCCGAAAACAATACATTGCTTTTTAATTAACGTTTTATTCTGAAAAAGTATTAAAACAAATTCTTTTACAGTAATTACTTTCTTTGATTTTTTCATTTAAATTGTTTTTTGTTTTATTGGAGCATTTCAAAATAACCATTACAGAAACCATAATAACAAATAACCTAAAATAAATTAATTCGACCGAAATTCTAAGGTAAAAATTAAAAATTCCGTTAAATGTACTACTTTTATTCACTTCAGCTCGGAAAAAAGCATATTTTTAGGAAAAATAAGGATGACAAAATTAACCCATTTACGTTATTTTCATAAGAGTATCGAGTTGGCAGAGAAAAACAATAATCGGAAAATTATATATATATATACTACCGAATGACGGGATGGTGATAAATTTCCAGGTTAAAGCTGCAATAAATGTTGCGCCTCTTTAGAATGCAAATCTTAGCCTGGGCGATGGATCATTTGCGGTTTACGGCGCAAACAGAACGACTGAATTAATTCCAACCTTTCTTGCCTTCAAACGTAAATCCTACAATTATCTGTGAGTAAGCTAACGCAACGAATAGAAATGAAAATGTTGATACTGGGTAATACTTACAAAAATGTAGGCATCAACGTATCCGACTACAACAAGTAATTCAGTGAACGTAAACAACTGCCTGATTACCTTTCAAAACGTCTGCCGTTTTCAGTTCCCATTATAATGATTAATCTGAATACAACACCCCAGAAACTGTTACTGTGCTAAAGGAAAACATGAATTATTTTCAAGCGATAAATCATCAATTAAACGTGAAAAGAGGCGAAATTAATCTTTGTAAAAGAACAGTTTGTTTTAAAGCTGAGAAATATTCTTTGATCTCGTAGAATATCAATTTAAAGAGATTTTGTCTGTGTTTTAAAGTAAAAGTTTATCCCGATGATGATGATTGCTTACAATTAATGTTTTGCAATTGTTCTTATACTTTAGACAAATAAATTGTGACATCGGCATATATATTATTTTGTTTATGGATATTTAAGTAGTATGCCTATATATATAATTTAGGAATTACTCTCAAAAAACTAAAACGAGTATTCTTATGTATTATTGTTACTTAATTATTATTTTTCAGAGTTTGTGTAAGAGTAATGTTAAGTAATGTTAAATTAGTAAACTATATATTGCTAAAATGAAAACCGTTGCTGAGTTTTGGAATTCCCAGAGAAATGCATACACCATAACAGAAATGCATGCAAAGTTTTTAAGCAGTGTTCAGCTCAATTCGGTAAAGAGAAAAGTATACTATCAACATCACAGGTGCACGCTTCTCGCCACAATAAAGGAAAAAAACAACCGGCCTGGAAACGATTCGTTCTCAAGTAAGCGAAATATTTCGGTTTTATTTCGGCTTTTATTTTAATTAGCTTTCCTAATTTGAACAATTCAGCTGCGTTACAGCTACAGCAAAACCAATTCTTTTAGTCCAAGAGGTAAGTGAAAGTGGGTTCACAAAACTCTTTATAATACTAGAAAACAAGTTTTATAAATAGCTCGTAAATTATGTATGATACGAAAAATATAGTAACAATAAATTACCTCCAAACACTGCATACAATTTTGATCTGTGCACCGAAAACTTCAATCTACGTAAACAAATCTTTGATAAATATCTTACTAACTGTTAATACAATCGTTAAATTATAAGTAATCAAACGGTAGAAATTTCTTTTTCAATAAAACTCTCTTCCAACTTTTTGAGCTGTAAATGAACAGATTACTATTATTGTTGTTGCCAAAATTAGACAAACTGTAATAACGTTTAACTCACACAAAAACTACATTAAATAGAGGTAATTAAAGTTTCCAATGAAGCTTTATGATGATTTTATTAGATCATACTAGATTTCATTCCAATCCGTTTGAGGGTTTTTTTTTAGTAACTTTGATCCCCCTCCCCCCTAAGATTTCAAATTTTTTGAAACCGTTTCTTATCAGCACCTACGGCTCTAGAAAAAGCTACATACCAAATTCAATTCCAATCCGTTCAGTAGTTTTAGAGAAATCGTGATTTAGTAACTTTGACCCCCCTCAAACCCGCCTTAAAATTTCGAATATTTTTAAACCCTTTCTTAGAGGAAGCTACATACCAAATTTCGTTCCAATCCGTTCAGTAGTTTTAGAGAAATCGTGATCAGTGAGTCAGTGGATTTGGCTTTTATATATACAGTATAGATACAAATTTAGTTTACTATAAAAAAGTGTGAACTTATATTTTGTGCGCCATTTACGACATATTGATCAAACTAAAGTTGGCGTCTTAAACTATGCCCCGTTTTACCCGAAATGGGAAATTACTCTCAGGAGTCAATTCAAAACTTTCTCCAATAGGAATTCATTTATCAAGATGTTTACAGATAAAAAGTGCCTGGCTTCTAAAAGTGCCATTATGTGAGTACTGAAAGTTAAATGAAGATATTTCCACAAAATAAATGTATCTTGAACTTAACGTAATAAAGAACCAATCCCATTAATTCGTCAAACAACTGACACAAAATCAGCATGATAATAGCAAAAATAGCTTTTCCTGAATAACCTAAAAAAAACTTTAAAACAACATTTATATATTCGATTTTTTAACAAAGACTCGTCGATAAAACTTTTGATAATTTCATGTTAAAATGTAATGTCCCTTGCACATGAAAGAGAGGCCTACCGTAAAACGTAATTACCATTCACTATACCGAGAATACAAATTACTAGATAAAGGGAAATAAACGAATTAATATAAAATACATAAGAGATACTGACAAATTAGTTAAAATTAAAAACATTGTAGGAAGCGTTGAGCAAAACGCTGAGCTGATCGTAATTTCAGATAAGTTACCAATGCATGTTACTGGCTATTATTAGGTAGCTTCAGATTCATCCTGCTTGTCGAATCAATTGTTTCAACAATCGGATCAGGTTTTGTCACGCACTTCATTCCATCTAACGGATTTTGTAATTAGTTTCATTTACACAAAATGTAATGTATGGGATCTATACCAAAAAGATATCTATTATTTTATAAATACAGTTAATTCGGCAAAATAAACAATCCCCTTTTTAATGACATATTTCTACTTTTGGAACAAGTATTGATGTTGAATACGAAAATGTGTTATATTCTCAACTTAAAATTTCAGACAATTAGAAACCCGTTGCAGCTAATTATTTTCTACAACAGCTAATTATTTTTATTAGTAAAGCATGTGGACAAAATTATTTCAGGAAATTATAAATGGACGCAGTTATGCAATAAGGAATCAAGTGCCAAAACTCAAAATTTTCAGTACTGTTGTTTTTAAATATGGTTATAAAAAATCTTATTCTTAAAACAAACGCATGCTATATTTATATAGATATTTTATTATAACATCTAACCATAATAACTAACAAAACATGTAAATATTTAATCTCATTCCATAGCTTATTATAATAAAAAAATTGTATGGTTTAAAAAAAATTGTATACATAGATATCTTAGTAAAAATATACAAACCATCCAAAGCCGGAGACCAGGTCATATCCCGTCAGCTTGGAATCGAGCCAACCACCGTTTGCTTTATTTCCACCCTCCTACCCTCAAACCGCATATATAAAAAACTACCTAGTCTAGCCGAGATTCGAATCCGGTATATTCTGATCAGGAAGATGCCACGCTCCCCCACTCGGTTATGGTTTAAGTTTGTGATACAAACACAAGCAAAAAATTTTATTTTAATAATATATTATAATTATATTTTTTTATATATTGTATTTTTTTCATATATTTTATGCGTTCATTTAGAAGTTTTTATAAGAAAAACGAAGTTAACAGATTAGAGAAGCACAAGTTTGTAAATAAAAACTCAATGATCTGAAAGTGAGTAGAAGCAGTGTGATACAGAGTATTTAGTCGATTATACACTCAAGTTACATCTCAAGAGAAAAGTCCTTGTAATATTCATAAAGCGAGAGACTGGCCCTAAAATTAATTATAGAGATTAGACGCGACTCGCAGCTCTTCTGTCAACAGAGTCTGGGAGCAGACTTTAAAAATGTGTCAATACTGTGAAAGCTTAGTGTGTCTAAGTGCTCCTTATTGGAGTTTATCCCTCGCTTGTATGTACAAGCACACCTTCAAAGGTTGCCAACCTAACAAAGTGGTGCTGGTTTCGTGGGATTTTCCAGGAACTAATTAAAAAGTGAGGACGCGTGGGGGTAGCGACATCCATGGAAATAAAATGTTCGTTGAAAATTGTTGAGTTTTCAAAGTTGTCCAATTATAACTATGTAGATTTACCAACCATGAAGTTTATTATTTACTCTTTCCCATTGAGTACACAAATCATTTATCTCCTGTTTAAAAAAATAATAGGTACAAAATACATATTTTTTAGAAACACAATCAAATAGGCCTACATATTATATAATTTGAAGTATCGTAAGTTGTTTAAACTAGCAAGTTGGAAGGAAACGTAGTAAAATTTACAACTAACTTCAATGAAAATGTTGGCCTATAAATAGTAATAAGGTGTATTTTTAATTTTTAATAATTATCCAATTAAGTATCTCGGTCAACTAAATGAAATATTTTCAGAGTTGGTTCAATAATCATCTGTTTGATGCAAAACCTTTAACCTGGCACGAACGCTATTTGTAAAATGTAGTTTCAAAAACGGTTAATTTCATACTTTAATTTGGTTTGCAAATCTAACTTTTAGGTTAGTTCTATTTAGGACTAGGCCTAAGTTATAAAACTGGTTCTTTTCGTTGTTATAACTAATAATTTGCAAATAAATTTAATATCAATATGTTAATTTTCAGGTAATGATTATAGACCAGGGTCGATAATTTTGAAAATGGTAAAAAGTGAAAAAAATTATAGTAGGATGATACCCGTTAAAAAAAGGACGAGAATATAACAAAAATGAAAGGAAAAATAATTTACGGGCGATCTGAGGTCGGGAAGTGGAAGGGGAAGTTTTTAAGGGTAAAAAACTGTGTATCTCGATTTCCGGCAAAACTACAAGTCCATGGAAAAAAAATTAAATGACAAAGTTGTAGGTAATAAAGAGACCTACAACTTTTGTAATTACACTTTTTTCACATAACCTCAAAATTTATGTGAAAAATTCAAATAATCAAGTTTTTGTTTTTTTTATTTTTATCTTATGCAAAAAAAAAATATTTTTTTCACGAATTTGGTGAAAACTTACCTTTTTATGTCCTAAAGACACTGTAATTTTTTTGATTTGAAATATTTATTTGTTCACCTTATTTTGACTTAATATTGAAAAAACACCCTAATTTTCAATCGAAAATTCTTGCGTCGAAATATCAGCTTTTTAAAAAAAGTCGGGGAGTTTTTTGTTCGTTGAAATCTCTTCTTTCTGATAATGTAAAAAAATATATACATTACTATGGTAAATGTTCTCAGAAAATGCAAAGAAAAGAAAAAAACTCGAATCCGAAATTTTTTTTAATCACTATTTACAATTTTCAGCTAGTTAGTAAAATTTACACTTTAATTACTTGATAAACGTAAGATTCTAAGTTAATTGATAAACAAAAAAATTACAAATCCATAAATCATAAAGATTGCAAGAAACATGCGAAAATAGTTATAGGATTTAAAGGGAGGATTTCAATTAAAAAATAAGATTGCTGCAATTTTTTTTAGTCAAAAAGTTGATTTATTAAATTTTAATTACATTTATGTCATAGAAAATCTCATAATATATGAATAGAAATGTAAATCGTACTATTGAATTTAGATACTTTATACTGATTATTATTATTCATAATAATATTTTAAAATGCATTAATCTTCTTATTTATAAATCTTATCTTGAACCCTAATGACTTATCCATTACTTTTTGTCTCTTCGGTGGCATTTCTTCATCGTTAGATTCGACAAACCTTCCCGATTCTAGTAGATCTTCGAAATCTTCAAGACCATCGCCGTCTTCGTATTCGATATTATTTTTAGTCTGAATTGGTCCTTCATCTACAATTTCATCTGAATCACTAATTTCCTCGTAGGTTTTTACTTCCACATTGGTGCTTTTTCAGAACCATGACAATTTGAGCATAAATTTGTGCATTTTAAGCCATGTTTTCGGCAGCCACATTTTAAACTGTTACATCCAGTTTCACAGCTGCAGCAAATAGTTTTGAGCAATATTTCCGGAATTAACTCCTTCTCTGTAAATTTGGGTATAATCCCACGTTGATGTTGCTTCCAGCCCCAATCTGTTGCTGTCAGTTCGTTACCTAGCCAAGTTTGAAGTTGATAATATGCCCTGTAACAATGTTGTTCTGCTGCACCTTCTGTGGGTGGGCGATTTGCCAATATGAAAGATGATTTAATTTTTGCCAATTGATATTTTTGAAATCTTAATTGATTCTGTGTTATATTATCATTTTTACATTTATAAATATATTTGATTAATTGTAATCCATTTTTTTCGATATCTTTTTTGTTTGCATCTTTTTTATAAAACATATTGGCCAAATTTGACACATTTTTATCGTGTAATAATGAATTTACAATACTCTTCTTTCCTTTTCCGGCAAATCCAGATGTTGTATCACAACCAGAAAAACTATGCAGAAATGCAACGATATTTTTGAAGGATTCATATTTGAAACTATTAGACGTGAAAAATAGATCTTTTACATTTCCAGACCCTGGTTTGAGAAAATAAATGTCATGATTATTTGAAGTTAATTGATTCAAAAGGACCAAAAGATCAATATCTTGACCCACAACAATGACAGTTTTATTGGTATCTCTAGCAATTTCTATCGAAGTTTTAATAATGTGTGCATCAGCATCTTTTTCTGCTTGTTTACAGGAAAATCCTTGTGACTGAAATCTTTTCATTAACGTTTTTATAATTTTTTCCTTGTTTTTCTCGTTAGATAAAAATGTTTCTTGCAGAAATGGTTTTGATAATCAAACTCTGAAATATTGTCTGAGGTTTTTCTACGACTACGTTCTCCTTTTTTAGTTGAAGTAGCTGCTGGTACTGTTGTCACAGTAACTGATTTTTTAATTTCGGGGTACCCATCAAAAACGATATAGCTGCTTGCTGCGTAATGTTATTCTACATAGCGAAAATATTTATTCATGATCTCTTCCACCGTTTTATTTTTCTGCCAAATTACTTTGTGCAGTAAAAATCCACCGTCGACGACATGCACAATGCCGTCAGAATGCGTTGGTCCATTCGCACTCACAAATAAATCGTAAAGTTGAGATTTAACATTTTTTCTGAGGCCATTTTCTGAGAACATTTACCATAGTAATGTATATATTTTTTTACATTATCAGAAAAAAAAGATTTCAACGAACAAAAAACTCCCCGACTTTTTTTAAAAAGCTGATATTTTGACGCGAGAATTTTCGATTGAAAATTAGGGTGTTTTTTCGATATTCATTCAAAATAAGGTGAAAAAATAAATATTTCAAATCAAAAAATTACAGTGTCTTCAGGACATAAAAAGGTAAGTTTTCACCAAATTTCGTGAAAAAAAATTTTTTTGCATAAGATAAAAATAAAAAACCAAAAACTTGATTATTAGATTTTTTCACATAAGTTTTGAGGTTATGTAAAAAAAGTGTAATTACAAAAGTTGTAGGTCTCTTTATTACCTACAACTTTGTCATTTAATTTTTTCCATGGACTTGTACTTTTGCCGGAAATCGAGATACACCGTTTTTTACCCTTAAAAACTCACCCCTTCCACTTCCCGACCTCAGATCGCCCGTAAATTATTTTCCCTTTCATTTTTGTTATATTCTCGTCCTTTTTTAACGGGTTTCATCCTACTATTATTTTGTTTGGTTTCAAAAATTATCGACCCTGGTCTATTAATCCAACACATGTATTAAAAAACATATGAAGCAAAATTAGTGTGTTATTAAAAATGCAGGATAGAATTATTTTAGTAAATATTATAAACTAAACTAGGGGCTCTACCCCTGGACGCTTCGCATCCCATCCCCGGCTCGGTCTTCGGCCTCAGATGGCTGCTTCGCTTCGCTCGCAGGTGGAAAATTCGATAAAGAATCTCGTTAATCTTTGGCTCGTTTGTACATAGGTGACCGAGCATAAATCAGCTGTTTTATTTGGCAGCTGACTCAAACTCATTAAACATTATCTCCATAAGATTAACATTGGAAATTTGAAGGCAATCCTTCTCGGGTGAATAGCGGCTGAACGGATGATAATATATAAGACTTGACATATCTGTGAATGATTATGTTCAGTTTTTGATCCAAATTAGCTGTTTTATATATAATAGGTTTGTAACAACCAATGTTTGAATTGAATTAAAATATAGTTAGCATTTTTTTTTTTTTTTTTTAAATATAGTTGATTTGTGTTTGTGTTTGTTTTTAGTTTGTCAATGTAACCTCAAAAAGGTAATACTCTTCAAATTTTCTAAGTAATGTTGCTATGGTAATGAAAGTAAACAAATATGATGTGTTGCTAAGTTTTTTATACGAACAGCTGTTTTTGTGCCCCTGATAAAATCAATAGAAATCTTTCTTCCATAAGATTAACATTGAAACTTTGAGGGCCACTGGGGCGTAGCCCTAATGTCCTAGGACTTCGGTAAATGGCCTAAAACCTTCCCACGGTTAACCTGTGTTACTATGCAAAATTTCAAAGCAATCGGATGGACGGTATACGAACGCAAAGTGGACAAAGAACCAAAAAAAAAAACCCCATAAGGAATACACAGCAGAAATTTGCATTTGATTATAACGTTTGTAAGGCGAAAGATACATGATTTGTAATGCTTGATGACATATCTGTGAATGATTACCTGCAATTTAAAAAAAAAATAAGGAAATCGGCCGGATAGAATGGCCGAACTGACTGCCACAAGTTTTCATAAATTCTTTTAATATATAGATAAGCATAAATAAAAGCAAACAATGAATTTTTTTCAAATTATAAGAAAGTTAGATTCAGATTTTATAATATTTTTAACAAAAATTATAATTAAAAAACAATTATTAGTAGGCCTATGTAAATCATTCAAATTATCAACACATGTTTAATGCATGACAATGACAATTTTTAATTTAAAATATGAAATAAGTAAAACAAGTAAGAAGATAATTTGACAAGTTAGAGCTATAACGGGGCTAAACATTGTCGGGCCAAAGAGAATAAATAAATAATTGCTCCTTGAAAGGAGTACACTTTTAAAGTGGAAGCGATTCTATAAGCGGCTATTTAAGTAGGTAGAGAATGCAACCTTGGGCATCTTGGACTAAGGGTTCTGCAAGCAGTACAAAGATCAACAATTAGAAGTCGTTTCATAGTGCCGAAAGAAATGGACCAATTATTCTCACTATCTGTAGAAGCAATGAGAAGCAGCAGCAGTCAGTTATACTTGGACGCACAAATTGATATTTCCTTTAAAATCGACTGCCTAGTCGTATAACTGTATTTCAAACATTAAATGCGTACACATTTGTATTTGTAGTGATTATGTTGTTCACAGATTTTAAAACCACAATTTTGTTACTTGCCTGAGAATAAGTAGTTAAAAATATATTTATTCCGGATAGAATTATTATTTGTGTTACAGTAAGTATTATAAATTAAAACCGAAGAAAAGAGAAACTCGTGCCAAGTTTTCCGTACAGCTAAACATCCCGAAAATTTTACAAGACTGGTATAACAACGCAATAACACGTCATTTACTCAATATATTACACTAACCAATTAATCAATTAACCAACAACAATAACCACGAATACATTGGTGATGAGGGCTTAAAAAAACAATGGCGGCTCATGATCACAGCATTACTGAACTGTTTTAGAGTGAAAAACATGTTTGCGATTATATTTGTATAAACAGGATCCCCAACAGATTTCCAGTAAAACATATTTGAATATATCTAACAACTCCAGTTTTTTATAAATATTATCTTCGGAAGTAGAGGGGATAGGACATAGTTCTAGAGAGTTTCCAAACTACATCTCACAAAACACTAAAGACAAATAGTTTCCTTTCAAATCATAGAAGAGTTTTTGATTATTTGAATATAAGCGAGTTGCGATGCTTTATAACACAACCGAATTTCATTGCGAAACCTTTATACGTTCAGAAGAACACTCTGTCAGACAAACAAGTGATCCAATTAGGTTTCAGGTTTCCTTTCAAGGTATTGAACCAGAAAAATAAGAAAGCCTTGAAATTGTACAGTGTTCATAGCCATCAACGAAAAACCACTCTTCGAGAGGTAATAAAAGGAGACTATTTATTTATATTATGTACGACTAGATCCCTTTTGAATTCAAGGGCGTTGATATAGGGGGATGGGGAGGAGCAAGGGGCGTAACCCCCAATAATTTTAAAATTAAAAAGTTGGGAAATTTGAGATTAGGAAGAAAGTTGGGATTTTGATATTGGGATTAAATGGCACGAAAAACTCATTAACTCCAACTTTGGGTTTGAGTTTATAATTCCCAATCATGTTAAGAAAATCAAAATATTTCTGTACCAAATAAATGCATTGTCTTCTTTTAAATGACGTTCTGATAAATTTAGTTCCAACCCTTGTTATTGTGTCAACACTGACTGTCACGAACTCACCGTGCCATGACGCTAGAGCCAGTGTTGCCAGATTGGGGGTTTTCCCCCGAATGGGGATATTTTTAAGTTTGAGGGAAATATTTGGGAAAAGTATGAGGAGTTTTTCCAATGATGGGATGAACATGTTGCAATTCATGTACAAAATAAAAAAATCTTAAAGTACTCCGAGGGTGAGCCTTCAGGGGGCCCCATCTTCACTGGGATCCGCACAACATAACCCAGAGCCCCCTTCTGTGCGTTGGAACCCCCACCATAGAAGCTGCGAAATATAGTCAAAATTGTTGACACATTTTATATTCCAGCCCCCCACCCCTCCCACCAATAATGTGTTTTAGCAACGTCCCTGATTGCATGGACACGGTAACTAAAATTTTGGAAAAATAGGTTCCACAATGATACATAAAATACAATGATGGAAATCTCGGTCGAGTTTATTGATGGACCAAGAAGGTAGAAATGGGGAAAGTTTTTTTGAAGAACTGAAAAAACACTAATCACCCGTAATACAAAAAATATTGCATCATTTTTAAATTATTGTAACTCCTAAGTAAGAGAAGTACTAAAAGATTAGTTTGGGTTTTTGATGACATCGATCATAAATTCAATGGATCGAAAAAATGGTTTGAAGGTAAACAAATTCATAACTCAGTCACAGTACGGAATGAAATTCGTTTAAAGTTATTGCAACCCTTTCTTTAAAATGTTTGTATAAAACAATTTTTGATAAGATCAACTATCTACAACTCAGAGGTGATTTTTTTAAGGTCACAGAAAAACAAAACAATTACAAAAAATGTTGTAAACGTCTAAATAACAGCATACCAAAATCTTTTGCCCGAAACGTTTCGTTTGATTATAATTGCACAAGGGCGAATATATATGGTTAGGGTATACATAATTTGTATAAGAAAATAAAACTCGTTAGTAAGGGTTTTTCGTATAAAAAATCAAAAAACCTTTATTCTGAAATTACACAATCCATATCCTTCAGGGAAAGTAATACTAAACAATAATCATTGGTTGTACGTAAAATCCGTAAGTATACAGATTTGTTGTAATCTTTAATTGTTTACAATTAAGAATAACATTGAAGACAAACTAAGTTTCATAATTAAACATTGTTGCTACAATTCTTATATTTTATTAAAAAATCTTTATGTTATTATTAATTGAGCAAAAGCCTTCTTTCAGTTCGTTTTGAAAATCTTCGAATTAGGGCACTTAGTTTTCTTTAAAACTAGTTTACAGCCTGCGGAGTGGAATGACGGGGGAGGTCGGGGAGGGGGTAGCACAGGATTACCAAACTTCAACGAGTTAAAGAATAAAATGACGTAGAGTGGTTAATTCAGTCCGTTAGTTTAGCCAAATGATATCTCATAGTAAGTAAATGTAACAACGATTAAATTGGAAAATAATAACGTTAACCTTAATAAGGTAAAATAAACAACATAATTAAAACATTCTTGACATAAATGACTTATAATAAGAGAAAGATCCTTACGAAATAGTAGAAATTAATTATTGTGTATTCGCCACAAACATAAACCAACATCCACTTTATATACAATGTTGGAGGGCACGTGCCCCCCCCCCCCCCCCGGCGCGACACCTGTGGTCAATAGGAACTTAAAAATCTCACTGCGCCTGTAAGCCTTGCCAAAAGGAAATTTTTAGTTTAAAATGTTTGTCTAAAAGTTGGCAAAAATTCATTGTCAAATCTACGTACATAATTTACAGTGTACTAAAGTGAGAAGCCTGCGTGTTTACCACACCAATTCAACAGCTAACTTCTCGCGAACGATAGTTTGATTCGTCCAGCTTATGTCTTCAACGTAAGACCAAATTTGAAAACTATACCACTCTGGAAACGATACAAAATCACAAAAAGAACTATTAACTAAAACGATTTAAACCTTAATTCATTCAACCGACAAATTTAAACGAATTATTGTCATTATCTTATGATTTGAAGACGTTTTTGGGTCAGATATGTCAAAATTGATTGAACTTAATATTCGTTACTCAAACAATTACTGAACAACGAGAATAATCAATAAAAAAGTTGTTGAACGACTTTTTCATTCGACTTGATGCTCGATTTGTGCTTAGCAAAAACAATATGATATTTCACAAATTTAATTTACAAATAACTTAGTCAGCACTTTCACCGTTATAGCAGGCTAAAACCAAAGGCTAACTTATACTTTAAAAATTGTACACTTTGCCAAAATCAAATAGAATCAAGTTAAGTTGGCTTTTCAATTTTTTAAATTTGGATTCTTTTTTAAATACAGATAGGGTAGATTCGAAACTTCAGTTAGAAACCGTGCATATTTGTAAACATTTTAGACAATACATTAGTTTCATTACAAATCCCAAAAGGCCAAACTTTAGAGAGATGTTAGCGTTATTTAGAAACTATTTAAATATTATTCCAAAGAAGCAACAATTATACTTGCTTTGTTGAATTTAATTATATTCTGTATGAAGCCTGATGTATTAAATGCCTGATACTGTAATACGATTACAGATTATCAAGAGGCGCTGGAATAATGTTCTTTGGCATGAGTAGGAGTAAAGCCAATAGATCTAGTGAGGCCTTGGATAGACGCTTTGTACTGAATATATTGTTTTAACAAGGCAAGCAATTTAAAGTAGATAATATACAGGAGAGCAAAAGTTAGAAACATGATTCTTATCTCACCTTCTACTTAGAAGACAGAAAGATGCAACACATGGTGGATGGGTTTTGACCTCGACTAGTCTACAGGGTGTACCGAAATTCAAATCCAAATATTTAGGGTATTTAATGTTTTAAAAGCAAAACTGATATTATTTTGTTTTGTTCTAAATACTAACAGTTTAGCTGAGTTGTTAATTATTACAAATTGCTGAGAAGTTGGTACGTAAACCAATAAGATATCTTTGGTAACGATGTTTGTTTAGTACATTTATAAAACAAATTAGGAGAGACATCCACGCCAACGTATTCGTTGGGAACATGTATTATCATATTATTTTGAATCTTGTACTAAAATGAGGGGTTTGCTGGATCTCCTCTCCTCAGTAATTTATAGAAATGGTACAGGACTCATTTGACGTGTCGTCGGGTAGAAAATAGTTTCGTATTTGTATCATTGTTGTATTTCAAATAGATCTCGTGATAAAACAGTTTGAAGTTAAGATTTTCGGTTTTACAGTTATAGATAAGATACAAACAGAAAAACGTAAAACATAATATTTATCACGACCGACATAAATTGTGAACTAGCATAAAGGTTATGTAACTTAAAAGAAAAATACAATGATTGAAAAGATTTGAGGAAGTAATACGGATTTTAATCGGAAAAAGCTGAAGTTGGTCAAACAACGCGAACTTCAATCTCCCAACCCCCTTTACACCCAAACATTCAGTTTGCACCGAGAGCTTAACAATAGAAATTGGAAAAGTTTCTAGTTTGAAACGGACGTTAAATAAGACCAGCCTCGTTTGGGCGTCCTGATAAAATCGGCCCTGTCAATACGCTCTTAATGATTTTCTCAATTTAAAACTTTTCATTAATTTATTGCGCAGAACTTGTGAGATCCATAAATTCATAAACTGGCTGCTTGGAATTGCCTTCATTATTCATACTTAAACCCGGGAGAAAACTAAAAGAGTCGTTTATGAAATTTTAAAAACACAATTACGATATAATTTATATCAGTGACGTCTTAAATTATTAACCGAGAACTAGGGGCTGAGGATTTTTCTTAATTTTATATCAAGCAGTGATTTTGTACAAAATATTTATAAATAACACAGAGAGCACATAAAACAGTGTATCAAAATTTGTTAATGTCTTTTAAATGTAATGATTTATAGATGAAATTAAAGGTTTAGTCAAATAGTGGTTACTGAAAGCAAGGCCGGGTGGGTAGAAAGATTTAGGGAGAGAAATTGTCATGGAACATAGAGGTTCCACCTTAAGGTAACACCTTGCACCACCGTAAAGAGACATGCCAAGTCCAAAGCATTTTAGCCACAACTATCACGAAACTTTGTTTCGCATTAAGATAGACACATAAAGTTTGTTCTTATCTAAATTCATAGTAAAAAATTCAGATCTTGGAGATATGAACTTGTACAAATCCGAAATTTGGCATTGACCGACTCTTATATTAAAAATAACTAGGGGCTCTGCCCCTGGACGCTTCGCGTCCCAACCCCGCCTCGTCGGTCTCAGACGGCTGCAGTTGGAAAATTCGCTAAAGAATCTCGTTAATCTTTGGCTCGTTTCTACATAGGTTTGTAAAATTATGAAACCAGGCTTAAATATATTAACAGTAATTACAAGATTAATTATAACCTCAAATACATGCTTTAGAAACGTGAGAGGCTTTCATTACGATTTTAGTCCTAGTTTTACTACCTTCTGTCAACTAAAGTTTTGAAACCAGGCCTAAATATAGTAAAAATTATTGCAGGATTAACATAACCTCAATACTATGTTTCAGAAATGAGCCAGGCCTATATTACAAAATCGACTATTAGAATGTATCCATCTTTGCCAAGTTTACCTTTTTTTTTTGACAAAATAAATTGTTAAATCAGGCCCAATTTATTCTAATTCCAACGTGCTAAAAACAGTATAAATTAGCTTGTTTTTTAACAGTAATTAAAAATCATCCAATGAACAGCTGATTTTGGATAATACTCAATCTCAGTTCTATTCCACTCTATTTCCAACGTGCTAAAACAGTATAAATTGGCTTGTTTATAAATAGCTGTTTTGATCGCTTTAATTACTATTTCGTTGTTATTTTGTAACCAACATGGCAACCCATAAGACCCTATGTTAAAATTTGTCAACTTTAAATTAGATTTTATAAAAAAAATGCGTTTTTACACGGAATACAACTATATGGGTGTACTTAAAAATCAAAACTACACTTAAATTCAAAATTTCTTTGAATTCGTCAGAGCCGTTTTCGAGATCCGCGACTGATACAAAGTTAGATACAAGAATTGCTCATTTAAAGTAATAGGATTATAGAACATTACTAGATTTGACGAAAACTTGAAACTTGGTACACATGTGTATTCTACCGCAAACAAAACAATGGAACGCTAAAAACATCGAAACTCCCAACTTTCCTGAGTTATAAACTGCTCTGTACGATAGTGAATGTATTGTGTATTGTGTAGAATAAAAGAAAGAACATTATATTTTAAACGGCTTAAATCGTAACTACTTATCTGATCGCATCAAACATTTATTGACGTATTAAGCAATGACACAGGGTAAGTGATAAAACATCATCGTGATTTTTAACGAAGTTTAGTAGTGATTGTAAAAGGGAAAATACATGAAAAAATGCTTCGATATTTGATTGCTTATGTTGGATAAACAGTCAAAGCTCGGAAGTGGGCCCAAATATGATCCGAAAAGGTCCTAACAGAATCTAAACAAGCAATTTAGAAAGAAAACTTTTGCTTGGTAAGAGTTTGATTTGCTTGTTTTTACGTTCCGTAACAAAACCAGAAAATTTGAGACTACATACATTTATTTTACTAAAGTGTGTTCCTTTCAAAATTTTGCTAAACCTTATCGAAACTTTTAATATTATTCATTTATTGTCTTGTAATTTTGTTTACGAAATGTTCAATTTAAACCTTATTTTTAATATTCGATCAATTCATGTTTTCACTTTGCCCCCACGTAACACATAATTGATAGAGATTGAAACATGAAAGCTGTGTGCATATATTTTCTTATTGCGTAACACCTTTAAATGTTTCTTGTGTTTTGTTTCTCTGGTACATCCCGTTATTAACATAAACAGGATGACCTTTCTCTAAAGGAGAGATAGCGGTTAGGTGAATCTAGCCCCGGGCGCTTATGGCACACGCGACAAACCTGACTACAAGTGTACAATGTGGGCACCGTCGCGTCGCTTCGGTTATGCTACACAACCAAATCATAGTCAAGTTCTTGTCGCATTCTAACTAGCACATGTGGAGTAACGCGGGCAACAGCTGATTTAGTTTTGCATCTCGAATCAGTTTACATATTTTCTGAACAACAGAAACTTTATAACTACTAGTATATAATCAAAGCGCAATATAACTATTTACGAATCAAATTGTCAGAAAGGTGAAATACCGCACATGACATTTACGAAAGTCATAAGATTGTACAAACCAAAGAAAAGAAAATTTTACAAAAATATATATATTTTCCGTCGAGTGATGTGTTGACGATATATTACCACAATAAAGTCGTGATAAATGTGCATCTCATCAAAATGCAAATCTTGGCGGAGCGATGGATCATTTACGGCTTACGGCGCATACGTCACTTTCTTTCCTTCAGTCGTAAACCTTACAATTATTAGAGCTTAAATATTATCTACTACTATATATCAACAGATAACCTAAGAATAAAAAATGCGAAGCACAAAATGAATTGTGTACCGGATTATTTTTAGAATGCATAGATAATACTATAGTAGTAATAGGCTAATATGATATCATTACACAATTAGAGTGTTAATATTAGTGTCTATAACAACAACACATAGACACACCATGCACTCAGATTAACCAATAACAGCAATTATTGAGGGAATACATTATACAGGATGTTCCAAAAGTATGGGACCCATTCCGTAACTTTTAGACAACGAAAAGTAAAAAGATGAAAATTTGGGAACGTCTTTGGATGATTAGTAAATTCGTTTACAAACTTTCAAGACGACCCCTCCTGCCGGAGGGGTCTTGTTGGGGAGGTGGCTCAAAATTGTTTAATGTAAACATACAGATTGTCCTTAAATCACAAACATTTTGATACGAAGCAAAATAACATACGACAACCATATACAAAATGCCCAAACCAATTGTTTTGAATACTGGACCCCTCCAGCAATTTTTTAACAGTTTAAAATAAAAAGTCATCTTGTCTTTAAATAAGTAGAAAACATACTTTAAAATTTCTTTCCATTAATAGTTCCCACTCTCACAAGAGTTCAACACCAACCTATCCCTGCAAGGAGGAAAATAACTTGTTTTGTTTATTCGGAACATGAATTAAGTTGATCACATAATGATATTACGCCATTTTGGATAGGGTTGTCGTACCTTACTCTGCTTGGTATCAAAATTTTTGTGTTTGAAGACAACAAAATAATGTGTAACACGCCCTAAAAATTTTGAGTTGCCTCTCACATACAAAACGGGGGCAGGGGGTGGTGTTGAAAGTTTGTAAAAGTAGTTATTAATCATCCAACATAGCCAAAGTTTCATATTTCTATTTTAAATTGTTAATCATTTGCGGGAGGGGTCTAATATTTTTTTGAACAAAGTTTTTCGGCCGCCATTTTGGATAGGGATGTTGTACCTTATTTTGCTTGGTATCAAAATTTTTGTGATTTGAGGACAACAAAATTATGTGTAACACGCTCTAAACATTTTGAGTTGGTGTTGAAAGTTTGTAAAAGTACAGTAGAACTCCAATTATCCGGATTAATTGGGACCGGACCCGATCCGGATAATCAAAAATCCGGATAATTGGATTTATCTCGAAAAAAGACCGTTTTTAGGAGAAAAACGTAAATAAAACACAATAGAGAACATTTACGATATTTGTTATGAAAAAACAATATCATTGACAGTGTTTACATTACGTAATATTTACAAACAATACTAAATTACTGTAAAATACATTATTTTTTGAACATACCAGGCAGAGTCAGCTGTTTTGCTACCTTAAATCGATTCCGCGCCGCCAAGTCTCGCATCCGTTTGACTATGTTCTTATTCAAATCTGATCCGGATAATTGGCGATCCGGATAATTGGAGTCCGGATAATTGGAGTTCTACTGTAGTTATTAATCATCCAACATAACCAATTTTTGCGGGAGGGGTCTAATATTTTTGGAACAAAGTTTTTCGGTCGCCATTTTGGATTAGGTTGTTGACCCTTACTTTGATTGGTATCAAAATGTTTGTGATTTAAGGACATATTTACATTTTGCCGCATATTTACATTTAAAAATTTGGAGTTGCCTCCTACAGGACCCCTCCGACCAAAAAAATTACTAATCATCCAAAGACATTCCCAAATTTAAAGATTAAATCCGCTAAAAGTTTCGTTATTCTGTAAAAGTATGAAAGTACCTCAAACTAAAAACCCTCGAAACTATACAACAAAAAATATTAAAACAAATTATTTTAATATATCTCAATACAACCTAGTAAAACTATCACGACGCTATCATAAAACATTTAGGGAGTATACCAAACTTGGCTTCTCCCAAAAGCCTAATGAGATATCTTTTGAGTAGCGATTACTGAAATATATGAGCCTTACTATGCTTACTATGGCAAATTTCAGTATGATATATTTAGTCGACTGTAACAGGCAAACGAGTGATACAATAAGGATTCAGTTTTCCTTCTCGGCCAATCTAAGGTATGGAACCCTAACAACATTACACAATAGAATATATATTACTTGGTTTAAATAAAGCTATATCAAGTGAATATAGTACAAAGGGAGCGCAACGCATGCCGTATGGATTATCTAGAAACCCAAGCTTTATAAAGATTAATTTTCCCACATATTTTTATTCGCCCTTAAAATTGATGACCTTAACATAACGTTTCCTTCCCGTCCGTAGTATAACAGACATGGCATTAAATTTATATTACCCGTCAAAGAAATACTGAAAATTCCTGATGTTAAAGGATTATATGCAGGCTATAATCAAGAGGTTTATCACGGTGATTTGATAGCATATTATGTAGTAGCTTTGATTATAGACCATAATCAAAGATCGTAGCCTGTTAATAAGAAGAAACAATTGTATGTACTACTTATCTGATTTTGGTGCAAACTGCCGCCAGTAATACAGAAACTATGTTAGTCTTTGCTTTTCAATATCAGCATTGATACATTTTTGAAAAGAACATTTTTTTAGGCGCGTTGGGCGATTTTTGGATATGTAAAATCTTTATGAGTTCGCGTCACCGACATGCTCATGTTAACAGTATATCTGTAGCTATAAGCATGACGTGTTGCATTCGGTCAGCAGCGAAAGTATATATTGTAATTTGTATTGTTATAAGATTGTAACAATAGATCTGTGTTGTACATAAGTAACGTTAAATTGACTACGAGTGACTGGAAACTGTGCATACTGTGCATTGTTTAAATTGTGTTTTAGTTTGGAAAAAAAATTAAATGTTGCATTCAAACATAAACATGCAAATTTACTTTCATTTTAAAAGTATTAGCATCGAAATTTCAAGTTGAAAATACGTATACTGAAATGGCAAAATCATTGTATATTATTTTTAAATGTCTAAATGTGCTAACTTGGTTGGTATGGCAATGAATGTAAATGCGTTAAAAGAAATGTGTGTTGGTTCAGTATAGGCCTAACCTAAAATTATGTTGATCAAATTTCGGATTAAACCATTATAAACACCGATTTATATTTATGACAGTTTTCACTTCTGTCGGCAGTCCCAGGACTGCTTGATTTCTTTTTCTTTGTTTACCATCCGTGGAAGCCCGAGTAGATGATGAAAATAAATAATTATTTTTTGCAAATCTATTTCAAACTATGTATGATCATATATTATTGAAACGGTGTTTGATTTTTCTGAAGTTATTTTTATTCTTATAAAGACATAAACTTTATTCGTACGTTTATTTGTGTGTGCCGTTGTTCAGTGTAATCTAAAAGTTATTAAATCATTTGAAAATTCTATTACTGGTGGATAATTTAAACTTCCCTGAATACCAAAGGTTAATTTTTTTACATATAATAACAGTATTTAAAGAGCACCTTTTAAGTGAGGTTATGTTTACATTTTGTTGTAATTGGTATGATATTAAAATATAAAATTAATATATACAAAGCTGACAAGAGTTTGTCGGTTTCAATAAAATAACAACAGCCATTGTAATCCTAGATGTTAGTTTTATTTAACCTTAAGTAACAACTAAATTCAATGTTCGTACCTTGATATGAAAAGTTCATAAATATTATAACTAATTATATGATTTACATATTGCTGAAATCTAAAGATTGCATTGATTTTAGTTTATCCTAATCTAAAACATTAATAAATTTAATTAATTAAAGGAACCGATTATACAATGTTATAACAGTAAGTAAAGAAATGCTTTTTGTGGTTAAACTATCTGAAAACATAATCACAAGAATTAATCTCATTCTGGGAAATTTTAAACTAAATAATGTGACGGTTCTTTCACGTATTCATAGTTGTTAAACTAATCCTACAGCAACAATCACTCTTATAATTGTGCGAGCAAAGCGAACTCAAGGGTTGACGTGTGGAGCACGCAATCGCCTCAACTAGTGTTCGATACATTACACTAAATCCGGATGTAACAATGTGCTTGTTTGTTACTGAAGCGATAGTGTTATACTATCGGAAATATATAACACGATTTTCGTAACACCGTTAATAAAAGTCTATTACCCGCGAAAGTCAGAAGTTAAATAGATACAATTTATCAGAAACTTGCCCTGAACTCGATGCAATAAATAACCAATGCTATTAAACGAACAAATAAAAGTCAATGCGATAAATTCACCAACAATTGAATTAGATGATTTATTTTCAGCATTAACGAAACGAATTACGTCCAGAGCTTTATTTAATAGTTTTTCCCCTAGAATCATAAACGTTACAGCAACATTTTCATGTTTGTAGTAGGACATAATTAGACTAATATATAATTTATTGTAAAAAAAGCAAATCTTTTCACCTTTATTTGAAATAAATGTTAATTTAATCACGCAATTTGAGACGATTTGAATATTATGTCGTGGTCATCGTAAAGCTTTAAAGTGTATTAACAGAGAACAACTGTAGGCGATTAGGCACTAGACGAGTTAGTATCGGTGATATAATTAAGGTACCGGTAATCAACTGTTTAAAATATTTTATTTTCAGTTTAAAAAAAAGCGATAAATTTGTTTACTGACCCACAGCGATTAGTAATCTTACATCTAGCGCTAAAAATCATGAAGCCCACAGAGAAGATAATAATTCAAAGTTTGATACACCCTAATAATTCTATAAGTTTTGCCGAAAATAATCGTAACAACAACAATCAGTACGTTATATACTCAATATAGATCTACCGAAAAAACAAATCAATTAAGTATACAAACACAGTAAACATCAAAAGAATAAAAAAATATTTTTGTTAGGTTTTTACAAAAGTTTTGATCCGTTAAATTTTAACGATAAAATATGTAAGTACCTCTAATACTAAAGTTTTTTTTATTGCTTTGCTGAAATGGAGCTTTAAAAATAATTAAAACTATAAGTGAAAAATTTATGTTCTGATAAAAAAAAGTTAATAGTTATTTAAAGTTAAAAGTTAAAGTCCTTTCAAATGGCCGACCAAAAACTACTTACTTTTTGGTGCAATCAACTTTACCCCTCTGACAAACGAAAGAACCGATATATAAGGGATAAGTTTTTCAGTAAATAATATATTTAAGATTATCATCGAGTTATCCAGGAACAAAACATAAAATTCATTCCTTAAATGTAATCACAACCTGCGCAATTATTAATCAACGCTTCTATTTTCGGATAAAGACTTTAAAACAATACCAATAACTCTTGACACGGAAGCAATCACATTTCCGCTTCCTCGTGCTTTCCTTCAAAACGTGGCTCATTAGTTTAATTGAGATTTCACATAGCAGAGACCTAAGCCAGTCATACATGGCCCAAGTGTTTCATTGGAGTCGGGGCTCGACTATTATTCACGAAAACAAAGCATCGCGTTCCAGGAAGCCAACCCACTCTTTCTGTTTCTATAGCGCGGGGCTTTAAGGGACAAAATTCAGCCCTTTGCTATATTAATCAAAGGCAGATTGATTCAGACATACCGAGTGGTAAGAATGTATAATAAAATGTACAACTAATAAATTATTTGCAAAGTGAGTTATTATGGGCTGATTGCTATTTTACGTAGAACGCTAAAGGCTAAAGATTAAAGTACACTATATTTAATTGACGAATGACGTATATTAATTAAATCAAATTGATTTCCGATCCCTAAACCATACATACAAATATACCATTTACAAATTAATTAAATAAATTTGAACTAACATTTAGTATATGAGAACAATATTAAGTAGGCCTATCTATTAGTCTGAATTGCATGTGAACAAAATATAAAGAATTCCATATTTAAATTAAGTTATGCAATTTACGATAGATACTTTGCTGGTAGTATAACATTATATAAAAACGAATTACCAGTAACCTCAAATTTGTTTTAGAGGGTAAGATTTAGTACTTTGTGTATAAAAAAGAAAGCTATCGTCACTTCACTAGTGATGAATGGAGGTGTATTTTATTTGGAATTAAAATTCCTTTATTCAATAGTAAGTTTATAACTTTTGAACGGATGGATTAGTTTTGGTAGCCTACTTCAAGAGTTAATCAATCACCACTAATCAAATTGCTTATGAAATAAAATAGTCATATAATTGAAGAGTTTTAATAAATCACTGTAAAACATAAGAGGTTTTGTTAAGGTTATTTAAAGTTAAATATATTAAACTTTGAATAATCTGTCAACCTGTTTTGTTTCTAAATTCATTGGTTGAAAGTGTGAAAGGTGTCCCCGCAAACTGTGTTTAATCTCAAAAACATATGTGCATGTGTAATAAACCAAAATGTCAGGATAAAATTGCAAAATTTTAAAATTATGGAATTGAAGAATCATTGTTCAGAAGAGATAGAATATTAAGAGATAGAATAAAGCTGAAATGTGAAATATTAGGGTGCATTACTCTTAGAAGAAAAAAAATAAAAGTAAGGATGGAATTTCAGAATGATTTTTGAAATTTTTTTGATCAAGAGGAGAGAGAGAGAGAAGAGATTGTAGCCTAATTCAACATCAAATAAACGGTACCAGAAACTGACACATACTTTCTCACGAACATATTTAAATTATTAAACAGATTCACTGTGACTTCATAATTGTATTACAATAAGAGAGGGAATACATTAAAGTAGGAGAGTAACTAATAAATATTATTATTATTATTAGCTAAACGAGAATTCTAAGATGCGTTTTTTTGCATACGGTAGGGTACATTAAGAGCTACAAATTACCATAAAATTTTATCAAAATCATTAGAGCCGATTTTTATAAAACCATAATAACTGATTTTTTTGGGGTTTTTTTTAGCCAAAAAGGGGGTTGTTTTTCAAAATTGTTCAAAACCTTTTTTCGTACATTCATACAGGCCTAATTAATATGTTTGGTGCGAATTTGTTCGAAATCGATCGAATAGTTTTCTCTCTAGGTTTGTAATACATACACACAGACAGACAGTCATGGTTTGTAAAAACCACTTTTTTGGACTCAGCGGGTTTTTTTTCCATCCTGATATTTCCACAGGAATTTCAACATAGACTTTTTTGAGATCTTTTTTATAAATGTTAGTTCAATTTATTTAATTAATTTGTAAATGGTATACTTTCTCTATACTAGTAATAGTGATAAAGTAAAAGGGAAATTCAAGAATAATAGTTGTCATTGTGGCTAATTTTATTCTTATAAAAGAGAGAAAAACTTGGAAAATTCAAGAATTATTATTGTAATTACATTGTTCTAATGAATTAGAAAAATATCGGGATAGTTCCAAAACAAAAATTATATTCGTCACATTTTATCATAATTTAAATATTGTCATTCACAATATGTTTCCATTCTTAAAAGCATACGTTTTAAGACATCCCAAAACTAATTAAGACAATCTTCGATGTAAAATAAATTTAATTCTATTCGACAATTTAGTTTAGAACATGAGTAAGTATTGGAGGAATCCAGCTGGGTAACGCATGTTTGCTCGAAACCTTTGTGAAGAGTAGAGAGTACTTATGATTCAATAGATACACTCCACAGTCACATTGGAGTTCGAGTACCCGCAGCTAGTGCAGTGGTAGTGCCTGTCATATGATCGCAATACCAAGGGGTAGACTTAAGAGTCTTCATAACTTTAGGGTCACGTTGATTGACAAATAAACCTATGGTAGACGCCAATATTAGATGTTTAGAAATCATATGAAACATAATTACTGTTATTATAAGTATCACTTCCAAGCCGAAATATTAATAACGAATAAATTTAACTTTACTGATGACGAGCAAAAAATGAATATTAATTTACTTAAACTTGATATTTGTACATATATAAAATTATCTGCATAAACTTCCAAACCGAAAGATTAATAACGAATAAATTTATCTTTACTGATGGCGAACAAAAAAATAATATTAACATAAACATGATATTTGTACATATATAATATTCTCTGCATAAACTTCGTTATCAATTCCTCATTACTAGTTACTAAATCTGTAACAGAAACTATGCATTATGTTAATTAAATAAGCAAATTAGGAATGTTAAAGGAATTTCTTTAAACTGACCTTACAAATTCATGGAAATGAATATTTTTTGCTTTGTACATGAACTGAAGAACATCCTGGTCTGTACAACAAACTTAGCCCTTTCAAATTGTAGGACACTGATTTTTTTTTCTTATTTATTGCTCGTTTGTTCTATTAGTTGTTTTTATCGAGACAAAGTAAGAATCTGTCTGACACTTTACTTCGAACAATGCATACGGTATTTTTACAATTTATTAGCATAAAATATGTTTTTGACAAAACAAAAATAATAATGGCAAACACTTCTAAAACATAATATAATACAGTAAAATTAAAGTCTGTAAAAGCACCTTTCCTTTCAGAAAAACAGAAAATACTAAATAATCATAAAACTATTCATCAGTATAAAATAAAAATAACCAATTTATAAACTAGCTGATTGGTAATGTTTAATATAATAAGCAATGTTTATAAAGTACAATAGGATAGTATTATTTCAACAATGAAAATGAAAACCTCTTTGGATAAGGGGACGATACATTTTGCTTACAATGTAGAAGTCTAGTAAGTTTATTAGGCTATTTTAAAAACAGTTGATTTAACTACGGGCTTTGATTTCTCCTTATATTGTCGATAAAACAGTCGTTACGGCCGTAATTCTAACTCTAAAACCGATTCAATTGCGTTCTGCAACGTTACGACTGTACAGGTGACGATAACCACACTGGCGAGCTGCAGTACATTTAGAAATGTGTTTTGAAAAGTGTATAGAATGTGTTTACAATCACACTTTTAAACTTGTCAATTTAATTCAAAATCTGCATTTGTACTTTAGATAAATAAATATTTTAAATTATTAAATTAAAACATAAATTATTAATTAAACTGCATTCATTCTGGTTGTTCAGATCCGTTACAAAACTAAGTAATAAGACGATTTTATAATTATGGAACTCCAACTATAGGCTGTTTAACTTTAGTTGTTATAAACATAAATATTTTGGTAAATAACAAACACTGAAATTTTGTACGTACTAGTCGTGAGGAAATAAATAAAACTTACCACGAGCTCAAAAAATGTAAGGTAAACACACAAAAATATAAGATAAACAACCAAATAAAAATCAAAGTTCGAGTGAGGCTCATACAGGGATGGATCATCCGCAGAAATGTTGAGACTACTTAACTCTGGAGAATAGATTATTATAAGCTCTGGAAAATTGGCTTAGTGGAAGTCATAGAGAAATGAGCTTTCACTGGCTATGGGTGTCAATGTCAAATAGTACCTGTAGAGACCCGATTACAAAAATGCCTACTGCAACAGTTATGGTATACACACTATGTTTTGTCTGTAGATAGAGGTCATCTGTAAGGGCAGGTAGATTATAATAAGTCAGTCAACAATAATGGTAAAATATGGAGATGATATGTAGGATCATTGCATCACTCATTTCACTGACAATGAGTATAAGAAATGCATAACACAAAAATGAATTAGATAATAGAAAGAACCTGCCATTTAAGAATGACAGTTTCAGCATATAATTGGATAACAATGAAATTATCCCGATTCCTGATAGGATTAGCTTTTGATTCATCATTAGTGCTTCAGAAAATGCAGTGTGTTTTAAGTGTGATCCCACGAGATAAGTAAGTCTAAGAACATTTTTACAAGACTCGTTTTTTATAAACTATTTCTTATTTTGTTTAAATTTATTGTGTGACAAATTAGAAATAAGGAAACATGGTTCCTAATAAAATATTTTAATCATTCAAACTGCCGTAGTTACGGCTTGAAAAGTATTTAATTCGTTAAGGACCATCATAAATTACTAGATTATTGGATAATATTCGAAACGACGACAACTAAAACTCATACAAACTTCACAAGTTTAACATTTAATCCATTTTATAAAAACGTTAAAAAGTTGCATTTGATTTGATTTTCTCTAAAGTAGTCATATTAATTGTAATATTTGTCAAAACCATTTTGAATTTGGGTATATAATTCTTAACAGTTAAAGCTATTTAAATCATCTTATTTTTCTCTCTAGAAGTTAACTGGAAACCAAATAAAATTGATGAACATATTTACGAAAGTAAATTTAAACGATTATGTTTTTAAATCAATATATCTAAATAATCTAATGTGCGTTGCATTGTATCCGGTAATGCCATTAAAAATATGAATTTAAAATTATATGTTACAATGCATTCGTTAAAATAAACAAAATGAAAAGGTTTTTAACAAAATTAGTCGACATTTTTCATACAGTGACTAATTTAACGTTGATGTACTCGCAATAAACGCAATTACAAAGCTTTGTACACCACATGAATGCCTGGAATTTAACTACCAAACTGTAAATGTTTTTATTTTTTGAAACAAAACTTGACTGATTGAATTTCATAAGCGAATATAAAACAGTGGGAGAAGGGTTACATGGTTTGCAGTTATTCAAATCGTCCATTACAGCGGTGCGCACATGTGTAGTCGCGTCATACAATGCACTGGACCACATGTCATTTAAACATACTGTCCACTTAAATCGAAATGTTTCCAGGAATGTTAATTAAAATGCTCATGGAGGTTAAACATTAATTGAATACTTACATTCATTACTTAATTCAATTACTGTTAATATCTTTACACGTCTTACTTAATAACTTGCAATTACGTCAGTGTAGCATAACTTGTAATTAAATCCAAATTTAATCTTAAAACTACAGTAGTTTGAAAATATAGGAATCATTAGATATGTATTTGTTTTCTTATGTTTATTATTGATTAAATCTTCTAAATTACATTAAAATGTGAATTTAATTAATCTCACCTTAACTTGTTAAAACTATTTGTATTATGTTATTATTTAGTTGCATTTAAATGTCTTTTAAGGCTAATTTCACAAACTACGTATAACAAAATTTAAAAATTAATAGTGGCCTCCTTAAATGAAGATTTTTTAAACTTTAGCCAGCACATTGGTGTCATAAAATATATATATTTCGGGGTACAAACTTCATCCCCACCCATAAATATATGTTTTGAATTCTTACTATTAAGAGTATATTTACGGATCAACATGCTTTTTTCGAAATTACATTGTTCATCCGTGATTTGATTGTTTATCCGTGACAGGCTTACAGACTAACGAATTGTAATATAAAGGTACCTAAACACCATGTTGATTATCAAAATGCATTGTCAAATTATAACACTAGTTTGTATTTCAATGTGTTATGTTACTTCCAACACAAATATGCTATTTAAGGAGAAGCTACAATTTTATTTTAAACATAACTCTTGAATTCAAACAATACAATTTCAATAACTTTTAAGAAAATTGTTCTCCTTATTTTAACTAGATCCCATTTATTTGAAATTATTCTCAACCTTGTCCGTGATTTATAACGAAGGCCACAATGGTATTTCGCCCCATTAAATAATGTTAATTGCCCCAATTCTACAAACACTGTAGTTGAAAATTGCCTTTAATTTTGGTCGAAAGAGCATATTTAAGTGAATAAGGAAAGATGTGCCAATTTCGTTTTAATTTATAAACAAATTCTACATTTTCGATCTTCTTTTAATTTGAAGTACCACAAGCTATTGTAGGTTGTCGTTACAAAGTAGTTGTTGGTAAGTAGGGTGTGGGGCAGGTAGGTAACCATTTTAAATATTTATTTTAACTTTTGTTTCTCCGAGTGGTAAACACCCACAAATACAGAATTATGTAATATATGTAAACGAATCGAACCCACGAACAGGTTTTTGCAAATGTAGGCTTATTGCCAACCGGACTATTTAAGTAATATTAACATTTAAGGTATAATATTTGGCTTTTGTCTTTTTCCTACTTCCATAGTCAATCTTAAGAGGTTAAAATTAAAGATCGAAAAATGTCCTACATAAATACATATTAATTTCTATCTAGCAGCAAAAATGTCAAGGCGAAAAATGTCCCTTTGCTTAAAATGTTTACAAAAAATATGTCATAGAACCAAATATTTACAGTAAGAAATGTCATAGAACCAAACATAGCAACAAATGTTTTAATTTCTAAACGTCAAATTTTTAAGTCAAGACAAAAATAAAAAAATTTCCTGTTTTACTATGACAAATATTTTAAATTTTAAGATGTTTTTACAACATTTTTGAAAGAGAGTGGGAGGGGAGAGAAAGACATTGATTAATCTGTAGCAGTTTATAATTTTTCCACAGTTTATATAAAGTACGACAGCTGTATAGTAAAGAAAGCTCCGTTTAAGGAGCTCTAAAACTTGCTGAAACTGTGGAAGGGTTGTTGAATCAATAAATACATTTCATTTATTTGTTAAACTAAAACAGCTTTAGTACAATAAACATGCAAAACAAAATACTTTATTTACAGCCACTTTAAACTGGAACTCCAACGTTTGTTACCGGTAACAAATAAAATTTACCACTAATAGTAAAGAAAATTTACAACCGAAAACAAATTAAACTTATTTGCCCGTGGTGGTCGGTTAAGAATTTACTGCCACTTTTAGTAAATTGAAGTTGAACTAGATGTCTCTATACAGTAGAAGCCATCTGTCGACTAAATTCCTTCCCTCGACTCGATGTATTTCATACATTTATTGCTGTACAGAATGTCGGTTCACGTCTGTTGTCTAAATAAATAAAACTCTACAGTTAAAATAAAATATATGTTCTGATGTTTGACATAAATACGCGTACATTATAATTAGTTTACAGCTTTAAAATTGTATACACCTTTCCATCGGATCCCTTTTGCATCGGAAAATGTTATGAAAAAACATGCTATTATGATTAAATACACGTTCATAATGTATTCAAATTACCTCAACTAACTGAAAATGATACGAGTTTATTAAGGACAATTTTAATGGCGCTAATTACAACTCTGCCGTCAATCTGAAAAACACAAAACATTAAACTTAAAGATGGCGACACTACTAGTTAAATCAACTGTTCAAAGTGTTATTTAGTGTTTAACAAGTACATTGGAAAATATCGGATTAATAGATTTACTATATTTATATTACACACCACAATACTTTATTGAACTAAGTTTTCAAATAATTTCCTTCCTCAATCTTGGGTCCTACATAAGAGTTACATTTATTAGACTCAAACTGTACAGAGAGAAACATACTAACCCCGCTAAAAGCAATCTGTGTATTGAGCTTATTTATTACTTTGTGTATTGGAGTCTTTCGAAATGAAAACGAAGACCAACTGCATATTATTCTGTTCAGATTTGTAAATGCCAGTTGCCCATGGTTTAAATGAGGTTCTTATGAAAACCTACTAAAGAAATCTATTTTGATTTTAAAATAATATGTGAATATATTATAATACAATGTCTAGTTTGATGTAGTTTTTTAAAAACATTTCTATTGTGTGCCGAAATTTATGCGGAATTTATTGGTTTGTTCAACCCGGCATCCTATACCAACACAGAAAACACAATAATATTGTATGTACATATGCTATTATTATCTTTAACTTGACTAATACCCTTAATTCGATTGACAGTTACACTATTCAATAGGGAATTAAAAACGCTTCAAAAAAAGGTGTTGTGACATTTTTTGTGAAAATTTTCGGTTTTTGGATAATTTAGGTTTGAAATATGCAAACAGCCGCCATTTTGAAACGCATGATTCTATATAATCGTTTATTTTTATTAAAATAGATCATTATTCGGTTAAACTTCATGTCGTGTTTGAAGTCAATCGCTCAAACAATTCTATAGATATGAACTAATTTAAAAAAAAAATGATGGATATCTGGAAAATTAAGCTTTTCCGAAACTATTCATATGAACAATTTTGCATATTTTTAGGTCCCCTATCATCTCCTGAAGTTGTATCAACATCTCGCGAAACACCCAGTATATTAATTTCCTTTTCTCAATTAAAATTGCTTTATCTCTGGAGCTATTGAACTAGAAAAGGATATTTTCCACTTGCAACGTCAAGTATGTACCTAGTTTTTCAAATGTGTACTTAAATGGTGTATTAAAAATAATGTTACAATCTTATAACAAAGCTTTAACTGCAAATAATGTAAATTAGATAATTATTTAACCTTTTTAATTTATCTAAGTAAAACAATTATTCAAAAGTGTTTTTATAATAGGTAGGTAGGCCAAGTTCAGTCGTTCTCAGTACTATCATTTGTCAGTGAATTACAACTATACGTTTTTCATAAAATCTATCTTATCTTCTAAAGCAAGAGATAATTGTCTGTCTGCTAAATGGATCTGGAATCTCCGTCTAAGGATTTTTGATTTTTTGATTTTATATGGGGCTTTTGGCCACGAGAAATCGATTGGAAATGGTCACCAGTCTGGGAAAATTCGTTTTCTACGTCTTTTTATTAAATTAAAAAGTGAAATTTGTCCATTTTAAACAATACAAAGCACAGCTGATGCAAATGTTTTCAATGTCATTACAATAATCATCTGTTTTCTTTTAAACGAAGCACAGCTGATGCGAATGTTTTCAATGCCATTACAATATTCATCTGTTTTATTTTAAACTGTATTTTATTAGAGGTAAGCCTAATGTTGTATCTATTTATAGTTACTATGGCAACGAATACTTCTGCTAAATAAACATACCCTTTATTTAGTTGTTTAATGTTATAGGCCTAATCTAAACGATGTTCACGGAAATTTGCAATAATAGTTATTGACGTGAGCGAACTAGGCCCTAGGCCTAAATCGATATTGAAATATTAAACTTTAATTTAGGCCTGACTTATTTCTGAGGCATAGCGTTGAGATTATGGTTAATCCTTTAAATTGTATTTTTATTACAGGTAAGACTAATGTTGTATATACCCTTTATTTAGTTGTTTAATGTTATAGGCTTAACCTCAAAACTCAATAATCCAATATTTATTATTGAAATCATAGCCCTGCTTATAATCGAGCTTTAGCTCGGTCTCCTGGTACTATATATAAAAGCGAAATACCACTCACTCACTCACTGACTCACTCATCACGATTTCTCAAAAACTACAGAACGGATTAAAATGAAATTTGGTATGTAGCTTCCTCTAGGGCCATAGGTGCTCACTAAGAAAGGGTTTGAAAAATTCTATATTTTAGGGGGGGTTTGGGAGGATCAAAGTTATTAAAAAACGATTTCTTCAAAACTAACCAACGGATTGGAATGAAATTTGGTATGTAGCTTCCTCTAGGGCCATAGGTGCTTACTAATATAGGGTTTGAAAAAATTCGACATTTTAGGGGGGTTTGGGGGGATCAAAG
>JAGFPH010000050.1:1118226-1145709 GCA_018207615.1 Philaenus spumarius
GGGGGGGTAAAAATGACTAAATCACGATTTCTCCAAAATTACCGAACAGATTGGAATGAAATTTGGTATGTAGCTTCCTCTAGGGGCCATAGGTGCTCACTAAGAAAGGGTATGAAAAATTTCGAAATTTTAGGAGGGGTTTGGGGGGATCAAAGTTACTAAAATCATAATTTCAGATCTTTTATTGTTATGACAATAGTGCTTTTATTATTTAAGATCTATATATATAAAAGCCAAATACCACTCACTGACTGAACACTTAAAAAGAATAGCCTACAATTACGTTAAAAAGACTGAAAATACCAACCACCACGGGCAACGCCGTACGGGTCAGCTAGTAAGTAAATATGATCAAATAATTTTAAATTGTCAACATCTACAGATTATAGACCATAGATCATATCATACAGAGGAAGGTGAAAGTGTTAAAGCTCTTGCTTGGGGCTATATACATAGTGTATGTTTTGTATTTTTGCGGAGTCCAACCCTGAATATGAATTACAATGTTTTGGTTCAAGACGGATTTGACAGCTTATATAACTATTTCTTATTTTTCTGCATGTGTGTTTACTCTTTACTGCAATATCCTGAACACCACTCAATAAATATATTACAAAGCTACAGGTTGTACCGACTGACATACTATTTAAAACAAGTTTGCTACTTTCTGGTGTGATACCAACACAACAGTCTCCCTAGTATAATATACGACCGCCTATCTAGTGTATATAGAGACGAGCTTGTTACGGTAGTCAGAGGGGATGGAAAAGGGGAGGTGGCAGTAGGGCAGCAAATAGAATTGTGAGTTGAATACGAAACAGATCTATTGTTCATTAGTATTCACCGAGCAACAGAATATTGGTACTTTTCTGAAACGGTTTCGCCCTAATCTGTAGTCACTCTTAAAACTTATACACTTAATATTATTCGCAGTGGAAACATACATGTGGCATAAACATTACAAGTTTATTTAACTAAAATATATTTTGCTTCAATATTACCTTATGTTTTCATTAAATTATTTAAGTTTCCAAAACATGAGGATATTAAATTCTCTAGAAAATGTAAATCACAGTTAATACAGGGCTTATTTATAAAGCAATTTCAAAGATTTACAAACACATTTTTAAGGATCTGTAATTTTGTAACGACATGCAGCTTTACACAATATAAGGGGCATGTCCCTGCTTTAAACTGTATGTTTTATTGCAATGGTGATTGCAGGCAAAACCGTGTGTTAACGCTTTTCCAGAGTTCTGGATCAATGTTAATAGATTGGATAGTTTGAGTAAAATATTATTCAATTTTTAAAATAATCACTAAAGAAAATACTTTTTGTAAACCATGCTGGAAAATCGGTTCCAGCTTTTAGAATTTTCATGAAAAATTCTAAAAAATTATTAAATTATGAATTATTTGGCATATATTCAAAAAGAGCTTTCTAACGACAGGCAAAATTATAAAAATCAGTCCAGTAAAACTATAGAAATAGGCGTTACAGCAAATAACTCTAGTTTTGACACTTATTAGATAATGTACTGTATCAACTCGATTTGCACTTACTTATAACCAATACAATGTTATAAATTTAACAAAATAATATCATCTAATCTACAAACTACATACAATAAGAAACGTTCATATTCAGCATCTAAATGTATGATCAAATAGCTTGTCATCATTACATATTTTTCAAAAATTAGTGTATCCTACAAACTCAAAAAACTACATTTAGTTCGATGCCACTCATAATTACGGAATGAATGGTACTTTCACCACCACTATCAATTTCCCGAAAGTCCAAACTAATAGTAGAATCATATCTAGCACGCGAAATATAACAAATCAAGGTTTTGTCACAACGGGAAAAAGTACCAGTAAATAATGTTAGCACGCGGGTTTACAAATCCAGAAACAAGACGAGTAATTCGTTTGGCGGTTCCTGCAACAGCTCAGACTGTTCACTTATTCATGGGTACAAGCCCATGTCCCTTCGGTTTACACTGCTCACGTTTTTAGTGGTGACAGCCGGTAGTTCACACGTTGAATCATGTATTGTATCTTATCTCAAGAAGGAAATTTCTAATCAAATTCAACAAAATTAATACCGCACATGGTCCATAAGTTTAGTTATTTCTTTCAAAGCTATAGTTTATATTATACATTTTGTGATTTAATAAAATATCTAACATTACAAAATTTTCAACAAAAATGTTTAATATTTTCAGAGTTTAATCTTCATCCCTCCAAGGCATCTCTGAGTATAACCACCAGAGTTATTTTACATGTAGGCTTACACTCATGTTTAAATTTGTTCTTGTTGATGTAGTTTACAATTTTTTTAATAAGAGGTTTGTTTCGTCTGTTAGCTATTTTAAACTGTCCAATACATTGTATTACAAAATGCTTTATTATATTACAAGTAGTTATGGGAGCTTCTTAAATTTTCTCCTTTTTCATATTTCATAAAAAATTTCACTAATTAAGTTTTGGGAGTCTACAAAACTGAGAATTTTCTGTTGTAAAATTATCTCAATTATTAACAGTTATTTAAGTCAAACAGTTTTGTATATTTTAATTTGTGTAACAATTGTCATAGTCAAATAATTACAACAATAAAATCATTGTTTCAAAAATATTCCTTGTAATAAAAAAAAGCCTGCAATCACAGTGTGTGTCTCCAAACCAAACATTAGTAATTTATTCCATTGTTGTCACATTACCGTGTATCATAGAGTATTAATAATATCCATGTACGGATGGACAAAAATGTTCAAAATTCTGTTACTTTCTAAATAAATGTCTGCCTGATTTTAAAAGAATAAGCTGTTTTAAATTTGTCATATAAAAAAAATTACTATAAATTTTTTTTCGTAAAATGGGTAGTTTAAAGAAAATATTAAGTTAAAAAATGTAAATAGCCGCCATGTTGGAACGAAAGAGATTACATTTTTGTCAACCTGGCCCTAGCAATGTTTTGTTTAAATTTATTTAACAGTTTTCTTAATATTAATTTTGAAGTAAAAATTACACACAGACTGACTCACGGTAAACAAACAAAATGTACTCATGGTTATAAGACGTTTTACATTGTAATTTGCGTGTGAAATGTCCGCAATTTCAATACATCAGCTTTTATGAAATTTTAACAACACATTCAACATTAATTCTTTATAAAACTAAGTACAAAACAAAGTGTCAAATATTTGTTGAATACCTTTCATAACGTTGAAAAGCTATGGGGTTTTGTTTTAAAAAAATCTGATATTAGCTACGGCCCTCCGTCAACTTCCTGCTCGATAGATAAATTCATCCAAATATAAATCGTTTCAGAAATAAATTAAAATTAACCCATATAATGGTCTAGAAAACTAGTATTTTGGTCTTTTATCATACGGCTCATTTCGTTTTTTAATTTACTGGCCTTAGAATGAGTGATCAAATTAAGGAAATTGAATATAAAATGTAAAATTATATATCCCTACTCTAAATTGTAATAAGTAGTTTCAGTGTAGACCTAATATTAAAATGTATGAATAGTAAATAGGATATTCACGTTGCTATTAAACGTTCTACAAATACTTTTATTTAGATCTTGTGGAAGAAGTTATCATTTGCGTCTGTCTTTATCATGTTATGTATATAAACAAACGGATAACTTTCAAAACATTTAACGATAATTAAACTATCAACATTTTGCAACAATAAAAACAAAGGCGGTTTAAAACACGCACGTGCCGCTGTTGTAAAACCGTCCAATGTTATCCTCCTGCCCTCATCTCTCCAACCCCAACAACACTACACTAGATCTTGGTAAGCCACAACTGCTGCGACCATAAGCCCTCTTAAGCATGCTTACAATTAAATCCTACCTAATTACTGTGTGTTTAACCACCAGAATATTTTTACAATATGGTTTGAAAATAAGGTGATTACAAGTTGTCCACTTTTAAGACAAATCACTATATTGATGTTTGACTAAATGTATAAATTCTTCATAACTACAATACTCATACTTATCAAAATCGTAATTAGTACGGGTAATATGATATGCTTTAGAATTGATACACCCAGGAGAGATCTTTGGCACACAGGTTTTTTTATCATAAAAATTATCTACGACTTTTCCCCCTCCAAAAGAGGGTTTGGGGGGGGGTCAAAAGGGGAAGGGGTATGTATCATTTAAGACCCTCCCCCTCTCATTCCGAAAGTACTGCAGCCAAAATATCGAGAAAAAACAAGTGATCTTAACGGAATTTGTATACTTTACATGAAAACTATAATGGGTCCACACGTTTTTGAAAAGGTGCTACAAATTCGTTTTTTTTTTGCTTTCCGGATAAACGGTGGATTTATTAAACAAATATTAAATAGAAAAGATGAAGCTTAAGAAAATACCTTTTTAAGGCCCTATATGACTATATGTCGCATTATAGAAAAATTAGAAAATAGATACAACAAATTAGAAGAAATGCTAGAATTTTAAAACTTGATACAAAGGCACTTTTTTAGCATAAAAGAACGAAGTAAACAAAATCACGCCCTTCAAGGTCAGGAGGGTTTAAAAGGAAAATAGTGGTATTTTAACAGAAAAATTTAAATAAAAAAATCGCAAATGCAATTTTTATAAAATTTTCTGAAATTGTGGTTTATGGCGTCATATATATATCCAACTGCATCTATTCGTACAAATTACGACATTCTGGCCTTGAGAATACGTCGAAATACTGTATTACAATAGATTGTACGTGAAATATGTATGGCATAACGTTTAGCATGTTAACCCTAAACACAAGCACACAACCATTTAAGAATTTTGTCTTGAAAACATGTTCCTCAATAACCTTTCTATTTTTATCAGGAAACAACGAATGTAAGAATCGGCACATGTTAAACCGATTTTAGCGTTCCACTCCTTAAAAGGAAAGGCGCAACCCTTGCGGCATTACTCTTTTGCGTATAATTAATGTTAAGCCGGATATTTTCATTAATTAGAACTGAAAAACTATTTCACTATGAACTTTGAGGACCAAATTTCAATACCCCCAGTAAGTTGTTGTTGATACTTTCGTGTGGAGTATCATTTAAGACCCTCCCACTCTCATTCCGAAAGTACTGCAGCCTAAATATTGAGAAAAAACAAGTGATGTTAACGGAATTATTATTCAAACGTTTTTGAAAAGGTGATACAAAATGTGTTTGATTTTTTTTCAAGCTGTGTACGAAAACACTATGTTGAAAGTCAAATTAATCAATTGATAAATGTTAATTATCGACTTCTCATCGTCATGGTTATTTTTGTTAGTAAGACGATTAGTTCAGAATACCGAGCAAATGTTGTTTTGAAACTTTGATTTTATCAATATAGTTTTAGTAAAACTTTCGACACAAGTCAAATTATTTAACCAATAACTTATCTGAATCACTAAATACGAGCTACTTGAGAAATAGAAATAGGAATATAACCATGCCTCATTCGATTAGTAAAAATACTTTTTTAATGAAAACTATGATTTTAAATTACTGAGCTTGAATGTATGAATTCCAATACGTAACTCTAAAACCACTACAAATAATTACTAGCAATACAATCTTTTTTTAGGTAGTAATCACGCAATAGTTATATGCTCAAAATTTCAACGAGAAATCAGACTTGTTAGTAGTGATAAGTGTATAAATGACGTTATCTACTTTGTTATTTTTACTATCGATTCGAGTTTACATAGTAGAGAAATAATATACATGTTTGCTGAACACAAAATACTAACATTTTATGTAAATAAATGCTTATTTTTATCACCATGTAGTCATTCTCATCCAACAAACAAAGGCCTTTAATTGCAGAATATTTTAAACACCTACAGTATTAAAACATAATCTCAAATAAATAATACTAGCCCATTTCATAGTAACAAAGCGATGTTAACGGAATGATAATGTAATGTCACGGCAGTATCTGTCTAGTTAAGTAACCATAAAACTTGCTTCGCTCACAAACCCGTCTTGCAAGACTTAATATCTACTTAACACTGCATTCTGAATCAAATAAAGTTCTTTCAAACTGTTAGCTGAAGGGAAAAGAAATGCAAATGTACAAGCTTAGTCTCTATTTAAAACCTCGTCTGCGAATTTAATAAAATACTTCTTTCTATATTTGAATATATCCCCTATTGTGCTAACTATGTGCATTAAATGAGTAAAGTAAATCGTTTTCAGATACAATGCACAAGTGATGCAAGGCTATGCTGCACCTCTGTTATTTTGGAAATGTTTCCCATAGAGATAAAGTTAAAATTAAAAAATATTAATGTTGTTTTATGTCGTAGCATTTACTGTTCATTTTTTAGATTCATTTGATTGGTCCTGTTAAGAAACAAAAATAATTAACAAATCTCAAACTTAATTTACAAACCTACAAATCTATTTGTAAAAAAATCAGAGTAACATAATATTAATTCGATTAAAGAAAAACATGCATTGTACAAGAAGCTAAAAAGAATAATTTGCAGAAGAAAAATTACTTTCTCAATTGATCTAGTTTAAGTAATTAAGGGTCGGCTCTAGCTGTCGGCCATGTTGGCTGACACTCCATAAGACCAATTGTTAAATTAAAATACAAAATTTTCCTTTATTTTTGATCGGATAATTATGAACATTATGTCATTTTAAAGCTATGGCCAATATGCATGCAAATGGCTTTTCCAAAACTAAGAAAACATATTGTTTAATATTTATTAACAATTTAAAACGTTGATTTTTAATATTTTTTTAAGTTGTCACTATTAATTATAGCGAAAAACTACCAAGCCATTCCCATGAAGAATTTCGTCCCCAAAAGTTTGGTGTTTTTTTTTTAAACGCTATTTGAACAATTGCGGGCTTAAAATGGATTTAGGCTGAGCAATGTCCGTGTAACCTACCGCCGCTATAGTTGATTTTAAATATTTTTTTACGTTGTAACTATTAATTATAGCGAAAAATTACCAAGCCATTCGGATGAAGAATTTTGTCCCTAAGAGTTTGGTATTTTTTTAAAAACGCTATTTGAACAATTGCGGGTTTTAAATGGATTTAGGATGAGCAATGTCCGCGTAACCTACCTACCACTGCTACGCTGGAGTCGCAGGTTGCTTTCTGTTTTACTAGAGCCGACCCTTAAGTTCAGTGCAACAGCATTTACCAGAGGTTTTTTCTGTTGGACAAGAATCTTTATGATTTCCATTATTAATTGTTTCTGACTGAACAAAATTAAAATATAGTCAAGTATAGTATAGATTAGTGTAGTACAGGAACACGTTTTGGTTCTCACGTTTGGAAGATCATGGCCGTTCAGTAAGGGATCAACCAAGCTTCGCTAAGTGATTCAGAAAATAAAATATAGAATTGACTTTTTTGTACGCATTCTTTAGCCTACAGAATACAGATAGACGGAAGAAATAACGTTTTACTAATCACTTTTTTTCTCGATTTCCAATAGTCTTTAGTCGAAACCCTACACGAGAACACCTAAGAGGCCATGTATAAAATATTTCAAGTTCGTACGTGTTTTGGGTTGGAAAAAGTATATTTGTGACTTTTGCTGTTTTTGCGTTTTTTGCGGAGAGACATGCGATTGGAAAACACCCTCTCTTGTCCAGAAACTACCACTCACAGGGGGCAGCCTTTCAAATGTCACACGTAAACAATGTGGTTCAGCATATTTCGTGATTAGGCCTATTTGTTTTTTTATATAAAGATATCATGCACACATTGTGTAGATAAGTTTGAATCACTTTTTAAAAAGTCAACTGCAGTAAGGATGTATAAGCACCATTGACGAAAACATCATTTCTTAAAATGGGGAAGGGCTTATTCTCGAATAGTAAAATTACTTAATAAACGTTTTATTCCCAATTTTCAACAATATGTTTTTCTCTAATAAGTTTCCAACAGTTATCATTATAACGTGACCATAATAAATGTTATTTTCGCGATATTTTAAAAGGTGTTTACGTTTAAAGATAATGAACTTATTTTTAATTCCGATTTAGTTCTTACATAATTGAAAATTACTTCGGAATGTCATACCTTACTACGACTGAGAAGTCAAAACAAAATTAGATATCATCTTTAATGGAATTTTAAAGACTTCAAAGTAGTCAAGCGTATGAGGGTACGTGAAAAGGGTTTTATACGACCTGATCATACTAGAAAGTATTAAACTATTTGGATTTTATTACAAACAAAGAAGGTATCTCAATAAATACCAAGTCTACAACTCAATCAGATGGATTTAATTGGTTAATACCTTAAGTAGTTTAAATGTTGTACAAGATGTGTTTTATCACGGCAGTTCACACTGTATCATTATGTTCACTTTTCTCCAGATTTCTCAATAGTGGTAAGGTGATTACTGTGCGATCAAACAATTCGGATATATAATTCATGTTATTGTTGCTGACTGTCAAACGATTCAGAAATCGAATGCCTTTTACAATTATTGTAGACCATCAAACGATTCAGTGATTGCATTTCTATTATTATTGCCGAGCATCAAACGATTCAGAATTCGAATTCCTGCTAAAGATCAAACGATTCAGAGGTTAAACTCCGGTTACTAACTGTCAAACTATTCGGAATCGAATTCTTGTTACTGTAAAATTATCGAACGTTTCCAACAACGAATTGATTCCTGACACTGCCAAACTGTCAAACTACTGACGACTATCAAATAATTCATGTTACTGTTGCCGAAGAGCATAGCGTGGTCGCCATTCATGAAATTCAAAATGTTGTGTACAAACAAGTCGCGACGTTCTATATTTGTGAAAAAATTGTTTGTCATTAAAGAGCATACAAAAAAACTCGTTGTTTGTATAATGCAATAAACAACTAAATTCCTATAAAATTTGTAAAAATCAATCAACGTAATCCTTAACAACGAAAAAAAATTACAGAGTATAGGAGAGTAAGCAAAACGTTTCACGGACCATATATAAAAGTAACATTAATTTTAATTCTTATTAATTTACAAACGATTGTGTATAACGAGATAAATAAAATTGATCACCATAATTTAACAAATAAAATACTAGCTTTATATTCTTTATAGGAAAACCAACATTGCGGACCTCGCATAAATACGGGTTTCCTCAGCGAAACGAGAAAGCCCTTCATCAGATTCGGAGTATGGACGGACAACTTCTCCTTTAAAGGATAGAATTTCTAAAGTTACACAACTTAATTGAAATAACAACATAACTCAAAACTTTACCGAAAGTTTGATCCGAACTGGCTTCAATAAAACTTAAACTCCTGACCCCGTTGCATTTTGAAAAACTCAAATCCACTCTCTGAGGTTTAAAATACGATATCCAATTACACTTAACCTTAATTATCCCACAAAAGAGTTAAAATTAGTCTTCATTATCTCAAAGGCTTGAATAAAGCTTAATTCAGTTGAATCAGCTTCAAAGCCTATCCAAGGACTATAATTTATAGGCATAAGTAATTCTATGTTATAGTAGTGTTTACGGGTTGTATATTGGATAATGTTAATCATACGTACTTAAGGGATTATTTAAACAAATGTTGTTCTATGAATTTAAATACAGGAAGTTTTAATTTAGCAATATTTAAGAAGAAGGTTTACAAAATGTACTCAAATCATGATAACATAAAAGGGACATTGAGAACCGACACTTTAACACGATGTCCTGGGTAAGCACTTAAAAAAAATTAAATATTCAAACATACGTTCTTTTAAAAATGGAGCCGAAAAATTATCATGCTTTTTATTATATACTATTTGTTTATTGCTTAAAGTCTTTACTTATGCTAATTACTATGAATATGGAGGAGCAGCGTATAAATAAGGTAAATTCCATCGCCAGGAACTAGGTTCTAACCTACGTAACCTGTGCTGGAGGTTCACAAGTTTACGACGCCTTTAGCCTCTTGGCCAATTAACTTCCTTAAAATAATTACTAATACTGCATTTAGTAAACAAACCTAGCATCAAATGAACCGCCTGCGATCATATTTTCGTGTTTTGTGTTGTAAAAAAGTGTTTATTGGACTTTTACAAAATTCCGAAAACTTTTATATTTGCTTACGTAAATTTTTTGTAAATCAAAACTAGCAGCTTTAACCTTTCAATCCTTCATATACCTATGGGAAGAAATTAAAAATAGATGGTCTTGAAAACACACTATGATAATGTTCTGTTTTGTTCGCAATGATAATCAATTTTAGGCCAAAACAGATTTATCTAGCCGTTGATCTGTACAAAGGAAATAAAAAAATGTATGTATCACGATTTTATAATATAGGCCCGAAACTATGAAAAATTACTTTTCCGTTAGAAATAAAAGTAAAGATTAGTAAATTGTTTCTTTAAAGGCGAAAACCCTTAGGCCTTTAGGTATTACCGGCTAAGCATCATCAGCATATATTGCATCTAAAATCTAAAAGCCAAATATATATATATATATAAAAATACAAACAATTTATAACAGCTACGACTAACAATAATTAGCAATACAAATATTTAAAACTTTTAAATTAGTTAAAATTTAAAAATTGTTTAGAAGCATACCGGCTTAAAACTAATGCATAACGCAACTACAAAAAATACAAATAAAAACAAAAAACAAAGAAATACGATTTTATTGCAGTGCGGGTGAAGTTGTAAAATATATTTGTATGTATGTGAAAATGTGTTTAAATGTTATTTGCTTTAGTGTTGTAATTAGTAATACGTAAGTTTGATTCAAGACCACGAGGGGCGCAATCTCTGCATAAAATAATGAATATAAATAACCACTAACAACATTTCTATAATTTTAGTTATTTGTAAGGATAGGTAAAGAGACATAGAAATAGATAAATAAAGACACTCAAACAATTAGTATCAAAGGACGACTATCCATAACAATAGATGATCGCCTTTTAGAAAAATTGTTGTTAATGAATTGACAGTACTATCCAAGATATAACAGTTCGAAGTCTAAAACCCAAATTTCGAAAAGAAATTTGGACCATATCGCGTCTATCAACTAATACACTGGTGTTATTGTACAGTTTTAAATCGTGTTCAGGTTAAGCGAACATTTCATGGTGCCAGCTGCGATCTGCCAGTAATAGCTTTTCCTTAAAAACGTAATTACCAAAAACGCAGAACACGAAGTAAGGAAAGATCGTGCAATGGCGTGCTTCCGTGTCAACAAGACGATCGCCTGGGTGTTTGTACCATTCAACATGCTAGACCTGATAGCAATTGGAGTTTATCTATTAAAGCCAACTTAAAAGGTTTGATGAAATCGTTTCACATACACTGATCTTATTAACATGTTGTGCACTAAAGCAATTTGTCGGGCGAATTATAATTAAATATTTAACTGAATTCTTCTAAATTAAATAGTCTATATAAAACTAGTAATAATACCATATATTATTATACTTGCTAAATCTCGACTAGTTGCTAACACCCTGAAATAAGTACAACACTAATAAGTTAAGTTTAATGTAAGGCATAGTTTCAAAACAAATTTTTTGCAACATAATTTTTACAAAGTAAAAAATAACAAGTGTGTCACTATTTTCATAATTCATTTTTTTTAATCTGGAAAATGGACCTAACTTACCTAAACATTATTAAAATGGACGCTGTTCTAACGGGAAAATTCTAAAACGTGTTTAGCTAAGACTTAAGTGAAAACAACTCACCACAACACCAACACATCTCTCATACCCACCCACATCACAGTAAAATTCATATCTATTACCTCTAAATGAAGAATATTAGACCTGCATTTATTAGTTAAAACGTCTTCTGTAATATACACTAGATATTTTACCCACATGGAAATTGTATAGTCCAGCTAAAATGATCGTAGTTGCAATTTGTATGCGGCGTGGGTGATGTGTACTAGGAATTATTAATCACACACTCCCTAGAGTGTTGAATTTATTGTTGAATTAGAATGATGTAGCCTACAATTCCCTTACCACCTGCACTGTCTATAACCTTTCGAAATTTGTACAGAAAAGGTCGATCTGAGCGGGCTTGCATGTTTTATGATTCCAGAGGCTTGTCAAATTAATTCAAGTAATTGGTTATTTTATTTACCGCTCACTTTTAATAATTATATACACGCGAATTAATAAAATTAATAAACAAATATTGAACACAGTTGAATTTGTACAGACGTAGGCCTATTTTAATGTACTCACTCCATTACAACTCGTAAAACATTTAAATTGATTACCATTAATTAAAGAAACTCTATTATATTTAAGTAGCAGCATTATTTTTATTTAAAACTTTATACCTAATATGAACTAATATCAAAAGAGGTTCATTTAACTCACCTAAAGTACCATCTAAGAACGCCTATTTATAGATACGGTTTATACCGAGTAATGTAGTGTTTTCTTCTTATATTTATTCAAAATTGTCTAGTTTCATATAACAGCGGTATAAATCGCAAAAAAACTTCTAAATAAATTTTTTGTTGCTCATTACAAAAAGATGTACATGATCTTTAAAACCATGTATAGTAATAAAATAAACAAAACTATTAAACTTATGTGCTGAAACTTTTGCTGAGTAGATATGCACAAAAATCGTATAAAAATTTGCAGGAAAAATTAAAAAAACTGAACTAAATGTATACACAGTTAAAGATATTAAAAACAACTGACATTGAAAACATATATATGATGATTATATGGTTTAGGTTTTGTGTTTAATCAATGCAATAACCTAAAACCCCCGACTGAATTCCAACACCCAATATTGAATACTTCAAGCAATTATAATAAAAAAATATTCAGGCTTGCCAATACTGTGTGAACATAATATCGCGTCCCTAACCTGATCACAAATTACTCTAAACAGTTCATCTCGAACGATTTATTAATGAGTGAAATACTTTTTTTGTGAGCCATTTTCATTTCAACTTTAGTTACTGTGGTTTTAATTTGTCCGATATATTTCATAATTTCTTTCTAAAACAATCGTTTACTTTTACCAAATAAAAAAGTGTAATAAAAATACAAATAAAATACAAACAAGATTTATATTTGTAAGCAAGAGATCAATAGAGATAGAAATAAACATAAATATTAAAACCAATATACTGAACAACTGTGTATAATCAGGTGAATGGAAACAATTGTATTACCTGTACTATAACTGTTATTTAAAATGAGTGAAATTATTACAAACCGACATTATAATGAGCACAGTAGCTAGAACACTTGCCTTTACATTGTGACGAGCTTAAAACATTTCGCATAAGGAAGCTTCATGTCCACGTTTAGAGGTTAGGATTTGGCATGTGAATATAAATAGTGTTTTTGTTACCAATGTAAACAATGGTTGTCAACAAAGCGTACCAACACGTGTTCTCATTGAGAACAAATCTACACTATACCAACTATTTCTCACATTCGTGATTCCACTAAAAAAAAATCAAGATGATAGGTATTTTTACAAAAACAACAACTCAAATATCACGATCTATAACTCAACACAATTTCTCAGTACAAACGTAAAAGAAGGGAATTTTTATTTTAAAGAAAAAATGTTTAAACTACTCACTTTTGTACAAAACATGTGACAACACCTTCAATTATTTCAAATTACAAACACAATGTTGAGATTACTTACGTCTGTTAAACTAATTATTGCGGTGAGCAAACGCACCATGTAAACCTGTTAACACTATATCGAACTATTATCTTTGACTTGACAAAGAATTGATCCCGAATGTATCCAAAGGAGCACTAGTGACACACGGGAGTTGACTGGACTGGGGGGTACCCCATCGATCAGTCTTGCGCCACTGTTCGGTTAAATTCGAGACTGCTCGGCTACCAACCCCGTCAAGACACGCCCCATCAACACTTACTCTCGTATTATCTATATACATGCACGTGAAAACTCTATAAGAAATGACAGTTTACAAGAGAAAATGTATCATCTAAGGTCTTCAGAATTTTTCGACTACTTTCACAACCTCTAGCTTAATATTAAAATCTAAAATTATTTTCTAGAAACTTTTAGGTTATACATGAGAACGAAATAACTGAGGATCTTCATTGAATAGAATCAAGGCTATGCCAACATCTGATCCAACTCGAGGCAGAGAATGCATTCTGGGAGTTAAAACTTCATAACAAACATGTTAAACTCTGAAAAACATACTTTTAATTTGATTCATTCTACATCGTGCATGATAAAGTGATGAATTAGATGAATATGACATTCATATTATGTAATTGTTTACCTAGAGAAATGAAGTCGAAGAGTTGTGGAGATTTGCATTTATAGTGTAAACACATAACTGTTGCACATATTTTTTACAAATGTATATTATTTGTATCTCTATATTTCTGTATCCTCTTTCTGATAAGCTCAGAGAGATTGCAGTGGAACAACCTCATGCTACAAATACATAACAAAATTATGTTTATATTGAGCGGAATCTCTATATATGTAAAAGCAAAAGCCCCATGTGGTTTAGTAATCACTAATTATTATCACATTTCCCACGGAGCTAAAGAGTTGTGTTTTGGTAAAGGAGTATACTTCTAAGTATTATATTTAGAATGAAAAGTAAAGATATTGAATTCCGAAGTTATAATTGGGATTCAGTAACTTCCGTAACACAATACATTTAATATTAATTCTTCTAATCTCCTTGAGAGCTCAAATTTGAAAAACTAGTTTCTTAAGTTATAAATAGTCGCAATTCGATTACCTGGTCTAACAAATGAAATCTGACACATTTGTGTCTCAATAAAGAGCACTCGCATATAGAAGGAATGAAAATATAATAAGTAAACTAGAGGGCTCCGTCGCTTCGCTCGCCAGCCCCCGTGGTGACTCGCGTCGAAGCAAATGCAAACAGGTTATTTTATATAAATAGGTTCTACTATTATATTCTAATATATATCTTATTTATTTTAATTAAGATGTAACATAGTGGTTTATTATTTTTAAATTCCTTAATTTATTAAGGGTTTATTCTCTAGTTTTAAGGAAAGTACAATCAAAATGTTTACTACATTTTCACCCCTTAGCAGCATGTGACAAAATGTCAATCTATGATACTTATTTTATGTATGTTGTAAGAAATAAATGTACCAATTTTCAGCTCACTAACTTTAAGGAAAATATAACAATTCATTTTTATTGTTTTAGGGGTTGTTATCATATATTCACCCCTTATTTGCAAGCGACAAAATGTAAATCTAGTTTACTTTTTCTATGTATCTTGTAAGAAATAAATGTGCAAAATTTCAGCTCTCTAGCTTTAAGGAAAGTATAACAATTAATATTTATTGTTTTAGGGGCTGTTTTAACCTTTAAATCACAATTAATTCTAGCCTATGTTACCCAAGGTTAGTGTAGCTTGTTATTAGTAAAACAATTTTTTCAATCGATTCAGTAGTTCCAGAGATTTCCCCCTACTTACAAACAAATAAACCAACAAATTTTACCTCCTTATAATATTAGTATTAATAATTCCAAAGCTAAGATGGTAAATAATGTTAAATATTCAAATAAAATTATTTCGTATATTTTATAACAGCAGTTGTAATAAAGGTTAAAAGAACCAGCAAGGCTTAGGTCTACGCTTTAATAAAAACCTAACCTAAAAGTTAGAAAAAATTTAAATAATTTCTTCCAAGTTTGAAATCAGCTGGAATCAGTTATTTTATTCAATAGGTTGCTATGGTAATAAATGTAAATACAAGTGTTCGTTCACCAGTCTAGGCCTAACCTAAGATTTTTTCCGACTAAATTCACAAATATTGATATAAAAAAAATCTTTTATCAAAATGAATTCTAGCCTATGTTACTCAGGGATAGTGTAGCTTTTTATTAATAAAACATTTTTTTCAATCGGTTCAGTAGTTCCAGAAAACAAACAAATTTACCTCTGCATAATATTAGAATAGGTGTAAGAAATACAACTAATATTAACAGTTTTAACATTAACAGTTTTATTAAAACGAACACATATTACGTAATTACTAACCATATTTTATACCCCGGGCAACGTCGGGTAATTCTCCTACTGACTTTATAATAATATGAAACAGAATAACGTACAAAGGGGTACAAAGATAAGTATAAAAAGATATTATTTTCTTATTAAATATTTAAGGACTTTCTGTAAATAGAAAAGTTGTCAGAAGCAAGGGACTTGAATAAAATGGTAGAAAAATCCCTTACGTAATTTAAAACTAAGGTATAGCAGGAGAGAGTTTATTTATACAGACGTAGAGACTCTGATACACCACTCACAGATATGGTGATTGTTTTCTCTCCACGGAAAATGAATGTAATCTGGTTATATGCACACAGGGGTTTTTCTAAAAATCCGTCATGTTATATGTTTCTGAATATACACTGTAACTTCAGAAGTAAATAAGACATCAAACACAATTAAATTATTTAAGTTTTTAAACGTGTACCACATACCAAAGATTTTATTTAGTACAGTATGTATTGAAGATGTCGGACTTTTAACGTCAAACTGTTAACGTAAAATAACTCGAAAAACTATTCTATGCAGACAATTTAAAAGTAAGACAAATTTTCATATTTTAAACAAAAATCAAAACTGACAACAATCTAAAACATAAACAGACAGCTGCCATTTTGATATCTGGGAAATAGAATCAATTGTTATTGTTTATTTGTCAGAATTAAGATTCTAAAAATTTTGGGTTTAGTCTAAACCTAAAAGTTGTAGACAACTACAAAAAAAAAAAAAAAAAATAGATTACTTGGTTTCCATTAAGTATCAGAATATCTGCATACAGTACAGTTCTTGTTTTACCCATTAATTTCAGTCAATTTACAACTCACCATTATTCTAATCATCTAATGATAACTTAAACACACAATAATAGTATTCAATTTCATAACAAATGCAATATTACAAATTGTCACTTTATTATAAATAAAATATTGGGGTTGAATTTTTACTTAATGTATTTTCGATACTTTATAATTTATTAATATTTTGCTAGGCCTATAAATATATAGTAGGCGTAGTTATTGTTGTCTTTTTTTAGTTTAATGGGTAGATGGATAAGTAAAAAACATCAACTTATGATTCAACTTTAAATAAATGAATTAACGCTTTAATACACAACTGCTGTGAAATTTAAATTTTTTATATTATTTGTGTAAGCTCATTTAAAAAATATAAGTATTTTTGATTTTGAGCTAGTATATCTATTCAAAAATGTGACGCAGAGAAATTTTGGCATTTGAATTTAGGCCTATAGTTTACAATAAATACGAACAAAAACTAAAACATAAAATAAATATGGTCATATGTTATCAATGTTTTTAATTCTGAAAAATTATTACCGACAGTAAACATTGCTGTTAAATTTAAAATAAACGTAACTACATTTTAAAAATTATATCGAATTGACCTAATTTAGAAATAAACCTCTTAAGTACAAAAGAACTTTACACCTGTTTTTTATATTAGTATAAATTATATTCTTTCTACAAGAAGGGTGTACAATAAAATACAAAAGATTAGTATCTTATCACCATTGTAATGTTTTCACAGGCAGCCAAGGGGAAAAAGAAGTATATTTCAAAACAAAAGGAAGACTGAGAGCTCAGCATTGTCACCCAAATGTAATTTGGTTTCCTTTTCCCAGGGTGACCACCACCGAGACATCTTTGACGTAAAATAAGCCCACATTTTGTCCCATCCCAACTGTGCTGCCAAAACCACCATAAAACAAACCAGGCAAATATAAATTTACTACTTTTGAAAAAATAAACTTTAATGTATATGCATTCATTCGACTTAGGACACAATTCGTGTGGAAAATCGTACTACTTTTATTTCCTTAAAACAATAACGAATGTTCCTATTTAAAGTTCAGAACAATTAATTATCTTAAGTAAATATATGTCTCAAATTAATACTTTTAAATTTGGACAAAAACTATTTTGTTAAGTTTTTAATGTATAAGTTCAAAATAACCTCAAATCAATTTTAAGTTCTTCAACAAAAGTGCAGGAATAAGTCAAAATTAAACTTATTTAATTAAATAATAATAATAACGCTTATTTATAAGTTTATGTAACAAACTAGGTTCGTCATTTAGCTATCATAGACTTAGACTTTATTAATTGATGTAAGTTTAATCAACATAATCAATCATAGAACATAAATTTAACAATATGTGAATTAATTAAAATATTGTTACTATAACAAAAAATGTAAAGCTTTAAGAGATCTCATTAAAAGTTAGTTTTTATAACTCACCTCCATTTAATAGAACTTTATAAAATTTAATTTAGTGCTTTACATAAGAAAAACTAATTGATTTACCCCATTAATGGTGTACAAAGTTCTTTCATAGTTGATGTACGTGTAAATTACATACTTAAATACAAAATTTCTTGCATACTCCTATTTCAGCACAATGATTAGTTTAAAAAATCAATTAGACTATAAAACTGAATAAATTAAATAGCCTACAATTTTTAAATATAAATCGACTATTTGAAATGTAAAAGAGTTTAAGGTAGTTACGAAAGGTTTCTTTAACAATAGAAACGCATTAACTATAAAACCAAACCGGGTACGATTGTAATCTCATTCTATTCAAGAAACTTTTATGCCTCGCTTTTACTACAAGGTTCCAGTGTTTCTGTTTTAAACCTTGATTTTCGTTACCCGATCTGTTTCAAGTGTCCCAGGTTTACGCAGCCGACATACTGCCTGAGTTGTAAAATATATATGTTGTTTTACGTCTCTCCTTGAAGACATCCACGTCAGAAAAAAATTTTCTTGGATTTGTGTAAACGATTTCGCAATCAAAAATCAATTCCAGAAGAAATAACTACGTTTATTTGTTTTTTGTTTTGTTTTTTTTTTACAGTATTTTAAGACTTACTGTTCATTTAGTCCAGTTAAACTTACGTTCAGTTTTTGATCCAAGTCGGCTCTTTTATATTATATTATGAAACAACAAATGTTTTAATTTAATTAAAATATAGTAAGCATTTTTAGTTGATTTTTGTTTTTGTTTGCTTTAAGTTGGTTAATCTAACCTAAAAAGCAATTGGTTTAGAAGAATAATAAACAGATTATAAATGCTAAGTAAAGTTGCTATGGTAATGAATGTAAACAAACATGTGTTACTAAGCATTTTATTAAAACAGCTGTTTTCGTGAGTTATTTTCTTGAGTTCATAGAAAAAACGATGTTCAGTTTTCCCGAATTTGAACATTTTCCGGGAAACTTTTCAAATTTTTCTCTATATAAAAACCTAGTTCGGACTATTACGAACATTTTAAAACAAAAAATAGCCAAATTTGTCCAGCTGTTCTCAAGTAATGCTCTTACTAACGAACAGCATTTCATTTTTACTGTATGGAATAGTGTTAACATCAAGTAAAACACAAGTCAAACGATTGTGTAAACTTTAAGCATTCTTCTTTAAAATAACCTCAATTCATGATTAGTTCGAGTCAATTAACTCAAAACTAACGTACATACATTGCGTTATAGTATATGCGACTACATGGTTTCCTTTTTAATAGTTACTTGTGTTCAGACTTCATAAAATTAATGCAAGACAAAATCACCTTTACATGCAATAAACATGCAATTTCTCCACACGGTTCATGTGTCGGAGGGCAATTTGTAGAAAAACATGCTATCCAAACTCCATCTATCATGCAATTTTTTACTTTGTGTAAGGTTTAATCAAAGTTTATTTCGGTTCCTAGAATCCTTTCGACAGATTTAGAGATTAGTAAGAGGTTAACATTAGAGATTTATATCCGATTTAGCATGTCCGATTTAGCTCGGATATGTTATGTGGTGCAATCTAATCAGCCTGGTTAGCAAGGTATTTATTATAAGGAATGGTTATACAAATGAGGCACAGATAGATATTATGTTCTTTCGTACAACTTATGTTAGAAAACTCAAAAATAAACACAGATTCAGTTTAAAAAAATTATAATTAAAGCAGAAAATCATATATTTTGCGTTCACTGAAAACATATGTAATCATCTTTAAAATATGGATAAAACAAAATACTATTTGATTGACAGGACTGCTCGGTTTGGCAGACAAAAAGTAAAAAGTTATTAGTCGACTTTTAAAGCTGCCAAAGGATTTGCACTGCCAAAGGTGTAGCTACAATTTTGAACTACTCTATGAGTGTGCAGCATAAGACTGCAATGCCGAGATTGAGATGAGTTATGACCGAGAAATATCAGTTTTTTTTCTTTTTTCTTATATACTTTACTTTTTGCCAGTCATACTTAAGAAGATTATAATAATAATAAACCCTGCATTGAGTATTCAGAAGTAATTTATATGAATGGTGGTAGATAATAAATATTGTTACATTTTTCAACATATTCCTCCAAAGATAAAATCATATCAAATTTTAAATTTAAATTAAGAGAGTAGTATTTTTATCCCCCCGAAATATTATCTGAAATGTTTAAAGTAAATACTTCAAAATCTTGGCTTTTTGATATTATATGATTTCTTTAGTGTTGGCATTTTTTACTCATGTTTTTAACTTGTAATAAACCATAGCTGTTCTATTTTTGATTAGTATTAATTTTTAACTAGCTAATTTGTATAAGCTCTACATTATTAGTCCTTCTCTAAATGTAAGTTATTTCCTGAAACCAGTAATGTTAATTAACCTTGATTACTTTGTAATTAATTCTTCCTTATATATTATTATTTTTCAAATGTGTTTTTTTGCACCCTTAATTCTTCAACAAAATTAATGTTTAAAACATCAATCATTTTCCCCCCTATTGACGAAAAATAATATACAGATAACTTAAAATTAATGTATTCGGTCAAAACGATTTTTTTTAAACTTTCATATATGGTATTATTTCTTTATTTTTTTTTTTTTTTTTTTGTCACACCATATCTTTCTTAATTCTTCATCAATATTAATGATTAAAACATAATTTTAAAACTTATGTTCCCCACTATTGACGAAAAATATACAAATAACTTTAAACTAAAGTTTTCGTTAAACAAATTATTAAAAAACTTTCATACGAAAGTTCATGTGATTCCTAATGAAAGGCGCTATATATTAACAATCTAAGATGGCAGCTGTAGATTGTTTACATTGTATTATATAAGTGTAATCTATCACGCATATAAATCAAATTAAATAAACTTACAGTGCGAAATATTCGCACGGGTAAGCCAGTAATTGTTGTAGCTATAATTTTATGATTTTGTGTATATATTGTAACAATGAATTTGCTAAATAAAATAAAATAAGTAGATATAAAGAAACAGAACGAACACAAATCACTACCCACGAACTTGCGCAACTACGATGGTGCAGTGAGCCAATAGCAAAGAAATACTGTGTTTCGGTTAAATATGTAAATCTCGTTAAGAAATAATTATGTATGCTGTTATACGGACTTATTTGCCTAAAATCGCTTCACAAGCGTTCAAGTGCGCCCCAATAACGTCGTAGCAAGATAGTATCTTGATTGCGTGTGAACAAACAGTATGCGTTGTAAAGGGTTGAGGAACGCAGGTAGATGTGAATGATAGCACGCATCTGTACAACAAGCCACGTGTTTTATGCATCATTAGCCACCTTAACGATTTCATTTATTCAGATTATAAACTTTGCTGAAGGAATTTTAATTACTGATCATGTTAATAACATAAAGAAAGAAATCTGTGAAATACAACCGATACTGAAAGATTAATTCAACAGATCAACCTAGAACTCGAGACTACTAAACTGTTGCATTCGGAGTAGCCCAAAACAACTCAACAACCCATATCACAACACACTTAATGGCAATAACTAATACATATAAAATACATGGTAAACGAGAAATAATAATAATTTCTTAAAGATTCACAAAGTTATTGATTTTCTCACCATAACACAAATGTCGTATACACAAAAAAGTTAAAGACCGTCACAGAGAAATCATTGCTGATAACACACTAACTGTGACTTCAGATATACTCCTACATAATATGAGGCAATATCGATTGTCGTTTGCAGAAATTAATTAATATATTGAAAATAATGCCCAACTTCATTCTTAATTGTAAAACCAATATCTACTCAATATATTGAAACTACAGGGAAAACAGTCCGTCCAACATTTATTATAAACTAAATAATGGTGGCCTTATTTTTAGTAGAACGCTTTACTGATAAATATACAAGAACTACAATCAAAAACCGGCTAATGATTTAGTTTATTAATTTCTAACAATATCCCTTTGAGTAATGTATAATTTATAAGAGTGGGTATTTTATCAAATATTTAGGAGTCAAACACTTTCATAATTTCATCAGCATGGCGTAAATCTACACCTTAAACAAGCACATAACCTAACATTTAGTGAAAGTCCTAGATATTTAATTTATTTCAAAGTATGAAATCTCCTAAATGAATGTTCTATTGAGGTAACCCCCATAATTATGTTAGTTTAAAGTTGTAGGTATACAGCTGATTATTGTAACATTTCCTAAAATCTTTCATCGGCTGGGGTGTATATTTTAAATGGACAATTACATTTACAAATACAATTTATACGTTTATAATTCTTTGAAACTGTTTGTAAATTGTAGTACTTTCTCTTAAACTTTTAATTGATATATAATAAATATGCAGTAAGTGCATGGCGTTTACTTATTTTACTTACCAGTTCAAATTGTACATGTGGATATTATTTCGTTTTTATATTTGTTATAAATCAGTTGCGTTTCAACATAATGATCATATCATCTCATTTATCAACAGCTTGTATACGCTGTTTAGTTTAAGTTAATCGAAACATTTTACGATTCGACCTTTTAGAGTCATTAAAATAAATGATAATTAAATTGCGATTACGCATAGCTACATAAACATGCCCAATAATTTCATCTGCATATACTTGAAGAGTAAAAGAAGGAACGAAATGCAATTAAACATTGTTACAAATGAAAAGGTTGTTGAACCAGCTTTAATTAAGAGTTAATTTTTGCTATCGCAAATCCAAATTATAGTAGTAATTTATTATTACAGTATAAATTTTGCAGTAGTTAAAAAATAATACACTTTTAAAAATATCCAAACCGTAGATAATGAAACGACTTTTGATGACTTCAAAATATTGACTATTTAAATTGGAACGCTTATACTAAAACAAGATAATAAAGAGTAAATAATCTAGCCCTACTTCGATCAATACTACAATAATAGCTCAACAAAATAAACTATGCAATTCAATCGAAGGTTTTACTAAAATTGGCAATCAGTTGCAAATGCACACAACTTGAAAGTAATATATATCAAAGTAAAGATGTTATTTTATTTTAAGAGGAAAAAATAATGTAAGGAGATATCGGGTTTCACTTATAAATGCATTAGGTATAAAATATCTTAATTTTACCAAGAGGTTGACAAAAACAAGTGTAAAGTAGTAAAAACGTAGCGTACTTAAATATATCAGCAGTGAAAGGGTCTTTACACGATGGGGCAAATGTCGTCATGACGCTTATCAGTATAAAACAGGCTGCCACCAAGTTATGTGAGGGAAATCTAAAATACTCGTTCTTGTTTATTTGAGGAGAAACGTAAAGATACATCGTACATTTATTGTAAAAGTAAGGTAAGAGTGAAGTGTAATTAAAAACTTACAATTAACGTTGATGAATTCTTAGAAATAGCTCTTCAAACTACAATCTGCATAACCGTCAACAAATTAAATACACATATAAATACTTATAATAATTAATTGGCGATTAATTGATACATATTATATGAACATGTCTAAACTATTGTAGTAAGCCTAGTTAGTGTTTTAAACGAATTATCTTCAGGTCAAATGATAAGCCACTTATGTAAAAACCTAATTCCTTTGTAACCGTCAACAACATAAAATATGAGCCTAAATCTAATTCGAAAAATACTGAACATGGAGAGTGTCCAGACTTGTGTTTATATATTTCCCTTTTATTTAAAGGGTCAAGCTGCTTAAAAACGTACTTATTGCAGGATTAAACGCTTATATACTTTCGAGGTATTAAAATTAAATTTGTTACAGTGTAGTTATAAACCATGAAAATCAGCGTATATTAGAATATCACAACTCCAAAATTATGTTTCATGAATTTTGTGGGGACAAAGGTTAGTACCCCCTAAATATAAACGTGTTATTACTAGCGTATTGCGAATCGTTTAAAAAGGATTAAGTATTTGAAAATTATCTTCAATTATTAAGAAGATAGTCCCGAAAATGTTGGTTGAAAACTCTTTTCCTACTATAATTCAACAAAATTTTTTTAATCCAGTGGTGGTAGAGCTTTCTATAAGTTTTTTGAAAGAAACTATAGTGGATCAGACTTCGTTAAAACGTGATCAAAATGCGTTATTTAATGTTCCGAGATTTAGAACCACTAAAAATAATGCTAACAATAAGCAAAAATGACCCTTACAAAAATTAATACGTTCTCAAAAAGTATAAAACCACAGTATTCATTAATCGGTATTTTATAATCAGCTGTATTAACTTGAATACTTGTTAGATCGGGTTAGAAGGGTAGAGTTGCGGTGAGGACACAGTTGATCGTCGATCTCTTCCAACTAAATTCATAAGTCTGTTTGTACAGGACAATTTACAAAAGATATATTATAATACATACAGTCAAATATGCAACCTTTCTTATTATACGTCTGGCAGAAATAAATATCTCAAAATTATTATTATTACTTTTTTTTTAACTAAACAAAATTAAGATTTCTTCAGGTTAATTATTCCAGAATTAACTTTAGATAAAATGCGTTTTTACGTTTGGTTGTCAGAAATGAAATAAAATTTTAATGTTGTCATCAGTACTCAAGCTCAACGAAATCGAGGCTTTTTATGACCGGTTTCCAAGTTTTATTAAGAGATTATCGACAGTGTCACTGTAATAGTAGATGTATGTACACAGATACAAATATAATTTAATTTATTACTATCCAACGTAAAGATTGCAATTAATTCTAAAATAATTAAAATTAAAAGATACAATTTTCAATCATCTTGTATATTACACCGAGTGTTAGGAAACGGTTTACGGTGGACAAGTTACCAAGATTATTTTGATTGAGGTAATAGCAAAATCCTAATTACTGCAGTCATATGAACAGAACAAACATTAAATTGTTTTTTGTAAAATAAACCTACGTCTGTTATTTCCCGATATTTTTAATCCAGATTAATTACGATAGTAAACTTTCACCTAAATATAACTGCAACGCCAATTTAATCGTTTGAACTTGATTCTATTGTTCAATAAAACGCACATAACATATAATTTTCTTGTAGTTAGTGATTAGTTCTCTATTAACTGTAAATAATGTAGGGTTATTTTATAGAAGACGTACAGTGAGCTTAAATAATGCTCCACTTATTCCACAATCTGTTATTTGTAACGTAAGAGAAAAGGGATAACAAAAAAGTAGTATCAGACTAAATATACGTTAGAGAGCGAGTGCAGTACACACTGCAGTAGTATAAATATATAGGTGTCTCCAAGCAGTTAAATGAGTCAGTTCAACAGAGCGAAACAAAGTAGGCCACAGTCAAATATTTACATCCTCCCTTTACTTATCCAATGTGATCGTATGATTATCAAATAATAATGAATACTGATTTGTAATAACAATATTGACGAGGAAAGTAATAACGACAAAAACTTAATTTTTGTGAAGAATGTTGCTTATATAAGGATGTGCAATACAAGAAACAATTCTATAAAGATATCTGCAGTTTTACGAAACTTTCATCGAAAGATAAATCTGTTTTTATTAATGGAACATCTAAACTGTAATTAGTAGACAACAAGAATGAGAAGGTTAATTTTGTTTACGGTATTTGATAAAATCCAGAAGAAAAACATGATTTTCATTTTAAGTCATTGAACATAGGAAAATTGCGGAATAACTTTTGTAATATACTGTTTATAGATTGAAGTTGTCTGTTGAATTAGATGTTGAATGCATACCTGGAAAAAATACAAAATAAAACCTCAAATTGGAAAAAAAAGTAATTGCTCTCAAAATACAAGGTGTCAAAAAAGTCTGGGTACGGCTTAATATATCAAAATGTACGAGTCTTATGAGATAGAAATAAAAGCAGTTTTTCACAATCATAAAATAACTACTTTTTGGCGAGTTTGAAATTTGTGTCCGCCATCTTGGAATGAGCTTAATTATTTTAATGGGAAGGTGGTCATGTGATACAACATTTCGATATAGAATTTCAAGAGAAAACTAACGGTGAAATTTTCACATCCATATCTTTAACCGATTAAAAATGGCGGCCAAAAACATCGAAATCGTGCTTTCTGATTTTGCTCCATTTTGCTGTACTATTTTTTTATTAAAATATTAATTATTTTTCTTTTTGGATTCAGAATTACATAAGCTTTCAAACGATATGCTTAAAACCTAAGTTATAATCTAGCTATTTGTATTGTGCTGTACCACACTGCGTCCTTACATACTTTATTAGTCTATTGAGCACAAAGTTAAAACAAAACAACACAATTATGGCGTCTGCCCAAGAGAGCAGCGTATCCTTTGGATGCAAAAAATTCCCAGACGAATGATCTGGACTCATGCTCTCTGAAATTTACACTATACTCTACGGGCATAATGTGTACTCATAGAACCGGTTTCTTACATCATACTTACAATTTTAAATATCTTTCTGGACTATAAAGGTAGAAGTTTGCACTGTTATATAATACTTAGTATAACCACAGCAATATTAATAATTCGACCACGCAGCTGAACCGCTGACGTGAGTTGAGCAAATTTCCAAAATTAAGTTTATAGGCCTACGTTTTAGGGTTTCAACCAATAATTTGGAAAATATGTCTATTTACGACGGTGCTGAATAGCTGCAAAATGGTTTACACGCCATTCAGCATATTGGGAGTATCTTCAATACACAAAGCATTGCGTGCTTCGCACGCCAACCCCCGTATTGGGAGTATCTTCAATTCACAATCCATTGCGTGCTTCACAAGCCATTCTGAATATTGGGAATATCTTCAATACAAAATGCTATGCGTGCCTCGCGCGCCATTCCGCATATTTGGAGTATCTTTAATACACAATGCATTGTGTGCTTCGCACGCCAACCCCCGTATTGGGAGTATCTTCAACACACAAAGCATTGCGTGCTTCGCACGCCAACCCCCGTATTGGGAGTATCTTCAACACACACAGCATTGCGTGCGTCGCACGCCAACCCCCCTTTTGGGAGTATCTTCAATACACAATGCATTTGTCGCACGCCAACGCCACGGTAGAATCCACCACATGGCTTTGAACCGGGTACTTCTACGGTATTTTACGTTTTGATCGATTTTGGGGGAACCATGCGAGCTATAAGGTCGCGTAAAAAACCAAAATGTGCAAAATAACATCC
>JAGFPH010000050.1:1157864-1183688 GCA_018207615.1 Philaenus spumarius
AAAACATAAGCCTAAACTACTAACCTGAAAAATATAACAAAATATAATCCAAGTCCAATGGAATAGCAATGACTAAATTCACTGCTGCCCCTATAGTGTTTGTGGGTGTGATCTAACATGATTAGTAGGATGACATAATATATTTCCTTCTTTTTTAAACAAATAAAAGAGCACTGTGGCGACAAAATCACACTGATTTGAATAAAAACCTCGAACCACAAAACAAGGAACAAAAACAACAATTAAACAACTAAATTGTAAGTTATGTTTATTACGTTACCCTTATGTACATCATCCTCAGAGGGTTTTAAGGATTAGAGTAGCGTTAAAATCCTCTGAGGATGATGATCATGTCATCGAAATGTACATAAGGGTAACGTATTAAACATAACTTACAATTTAGTTCTTTAGTTATTGTTTTTGTTCCTTGTTTTGTAGTTTGTGGTTTTTATTCAAATCAGTGTTCCTTCTTTTTGTTTAACATTTCAGATTTTTATGTGTATCAGAATTATAATACAGTAATCTAGTATTAATTCTTGTTCAATTAATTGGTAGAATTGATCGTTAACTTTTATGACTGTTTCTTCAGTTCTTTTTCGTTTAGTCAAATTATTCAATAACAAATCTATGAATTTAAAATTATTTAAAGGGTAATAATATATTGTTTGTAAAGATTCAACTACTTGGGACTTAAAAGCACATTGGCCTACAAGATAAATACTAAATCATCTCTCTCTGACAAATTTGTATAGAATGATGGAATTGGTTAAAACATTTTACATCATCAGATTTAATCACCGTAATATTACCTTTTTGAAATATGTAAGATCTCTAGACATCCTAGATACACAATGACGAATAGTCTTAAAACAATCATTCAAAACAGTTTTGTAGTTATAAAAATGTTTATTTGAAATCGCTTTAAAACTCACTTATGTGACAACAAGTTAGCATGTTATACCTACATTTTTTTTGTGATAATCATTTAAATTATAATGATTTGTTTTAGCATTGTGACAGAACAGTGACAGAACAAAATAATAAGATAATTCTGGGTTAGAAATTTAATAAGCTTTCAATAACAAAACAAACAAAAACATAAATTGTTTTCCTCTTCAGAGCTTGGATTAAAGTTGACTAAATCTCATTGTGTTGAATTTACAATAAGACACTTTTTTTATATCTTAGAAAATATTAAGTTAGTTTTTATTACTCATAAAACGGGAATGACCTCTTCTAAAAGAGTGGAGATTTAACTGAGTTTAAAACCTAAGCATAATATATAAATAAATGAAATCCTGTACGGAAGTCATACATTACGCTTATATGTAAGATAGTATTGGGAACGGAACAAAAACAAAAGTTTCGTATAGTAGAATTTTCCATTTTTACCAATAGTAAAATAAATTCTGAAACTCGACATTAAACCAACCAGAAAATTTAAAACCACAATGTAATTGACTTCGTAATACATCACTAAACAAACACGACAATACAAACCTTTGACATTATAAATAAAATAACAAATAACTTATATATAATGCATAATGCGTTCATCTTTAATTACTCCTTTTAAATAATGCGCGAAAGCGTGTTTTGAAGTTTGAAAAAAAATATGTACCGGTAATTAACTTGTTCACTATTCTTATCCTTATTTTAAACTTCAGTTAGAAAATCTTAATTGTTTCAATAAAAAATCACTTCCAATCTAAGTTAATGCAATATCAGGAAAAACAGATCCAGCTATTTCCAGTAATTTGAGAAAAGGTATTCATAAACTATGTTTCGTAAATTACAAAAATGAGTAATTTGCTTGAATATATTTTCTTATAAACAAGTCTAGAGTCATGATGTTCAGTTGAATTAGGCTACTTGAAAAAAGGATATCATCAGAAAGACGTTTTTATATACTAACCGTGCATTGAAGATGTTTTACAAAATTTACTAATACATTCAAAAGAGGAATATCTCGCTAATAATACCTCCGTTAGTGCTTACAAGAGATATTCTAGTAACGTTTGAGTATTTTACTAATGCAATAGCACAGGGCCAGCCTCCTCAAGGTTGACTCTGCACACAGAGTTCTTTGCGTTTACTCGATTGGTATTGCACAACTTAATTAAACTGCAAGAAGATACTTAGTTCCAAAAGTAAGTTCATAAAAAAACAACTAAAATATTATAAAATGTCAATATCTATATATAAACATGAATGTGTGTTTCTTTGTCCCTTTAGACTCAAAACTATTCGACCAATTTCACTAAAAATTCACAGTTTATCGGTATTGTTTACACACAGGAGTGTTTAAACATTAAAATTACTTCTGTCTACGGGGTTGAAATGAGGTTGCTACCTCTACACAATACATATAAATTGAACTAACGTCATACAAGCTATAAAGCTAAAATTATGTACTATTATTCTTAAGTAATATAAACAAATTTGCAATTCCATTACATAAGTAATGAATAATACACATAATAATAATAATAGTAGTAGATAATAAATAAAATAACTACCCAAGTAAAATAAATTACATTAACATGAAACAAGCAATGTTTAATACGCGCCCTACCGCCTGCATGCCCCGATCATAAGAATCTAATTTTAGCCAACATTCACTTTAAAATTAATTTTCAAAACATCTAAGTATACATTTATATAATAAATCACGCAATAGAATCATTTCCTGGTCCACTAGTTACTTATTTAGGTAAATTATATACTATTATCTTAACAATGTGTTACAGTTAATTTAAAGGTATTTAAATTCAGTCGGTTTTTAGGTTATTGACTCGTAGCATTGACTAATAGTACAATAATGTCTAAGAAAACATAATCGTCACGAGTTTACCAAATTAGCTGTTATTAATATCTTCTAGTATGAATTCGTGAATAAATTAGGTTTCTCAATGAGTTTCTCGTAAAAGAAAATACCAATTCTATAATCTTATACAAATCACAAAAATATCTTCTTTTTGAGTCTTGTGCTTTCAGTTCTTGTTTTGGTTCATTAAATTGAACAAATCAAAATTTTAAACGTTAAAAATAATGACGTGATAGTAACTTCAAAAACGCTAGTAGTTTACTGTAGTGTGACAAAATGTTTAGGATTGTTTCTTTGACAAAAACCCTCTAAGGTATTTAATTAAATATTCGTATCAAAATTCTGTGCCAATCTGATGATTTGTTTCTTACTTGAGGTAGCTAAAGGGTGAGGTTCCAGGCAGTATTTATTTCATTCGGATAACTATCGAGTGCTACAAATTAAACCATCATGACTATTGAAGGTTGAACTAGGCGATTATTAGTTTTGCAATAACAGTTTTAAATTCTTCCTGAGGGCATAAACCTTGTGCGGCGCATCCTCTGCAACCTTTCATCGGAGGAGTACACGATTAAAGTGTTTACAGGAAGGTATATTTATGTGCCAGGGTTGTGTTTAAATATAAGAGTGGAGTGTGTAAAAACACCAAACACGATAACGTATACTTCCTAGAAGAATAAAAATAAAAACAATAGACTTCTGTACTAGAATTTGGTTTATCTTTCCCGGTTGTAGATGACTTTAATGTATTCCCACTTACTTACATTTTGTACATTAATTGCATTGTACCTATAAGATTTTCAATTATTAGCTCACCCTACAACTTAGAAAATGTGTTCATTATAATCAGTTTACACAATAATTTCCCAGCTACAGTATTTTGAATTATTTTTCGAATTGACGTCGGTCTTGATGTCTAATTTGTAATGTGCCTCTTAAAATAATGTTATGAAATTAGATTTCAACAAATCTAATCTATTTTCTATTTTTGTCATTTTGAGGAGAATTATTTTGTATAGTTTACAACCTAATTGAGTAAAGTTACAGTACTAGGATTAGTCATTAATTCGTTCCCTATTTAGATAAGTAAACGAAATAAATTTTACGAAATAACTACATAAAGTTGCTTAACTGATTTTCTGAAATACTTTACTTTAATTATTCCCATTTGAAAACGTTGACTATCCCCACAAAATTCATTTGAAGTAACCAAATTAACAATTCCAAGAGGGTTGGCTCTATTTAAGTTCATAACAATGTTAAAACAGGAAATATTTGTATAAACACAACATCTTTATCTGAGCAATAATTTAAGTTTACAAATATTGAAAGAAATAATAAAGAAACATAATTTGTATTAATTTTTATTTCTTTGCCCTGATTAAACATATATGAAAAAGAAGGCTCGAGAAATTACTTTAAATTATGTTTATCTGTTTATCTATTACGAATAATATACAATACCCGTTTTAATTTATTACACGAATATCACTAGAGTACAGTCCAGCAAAAGTAAAGAAAATGAAAAATTTTATTTTTATAAAATTTAATTAAGAGTCTAAAAATATAGTATTATTATTCACCAATATATTTTATTATAATGTTCGATTAATCCTAACATCACTAACCGATACTGCAATATTAACGGGATGTTTAAGGAAATAGATATATTACCAGTAAGGCAACGTTATGTGAGAAAACTCGACCGTCATTACATTATTCACCAAAACAACTCACCCGTACACGACGAGACAAGCACACTTGATACAGTACGCTTCCCTAGATTAAATTAAACATTATAGTCCACATGTTTTATTTAACAATGTGCCAAAAAGCTCAAAGATAAGTTGTTATAATACGTGTTTCAGTTTTTAAAAGTGTGTTAAGGAATAGTTACACCAGTTTAAAAGCGAATTGATCGAGTTATCAAATCGACGTTCAGGTAGAAAACTATAAACTCGGTTAAAATTTCAGAGTTACAGACCTTTGAAAAAGTTGAACCGAGTAAGTCATTCAGGGAATTTTTACTATGTGTTATTTAATGACGTTATTATGTTTTACTAAAAGTTAAGTATGTGTAAATCAATTCGGCTGGTTATCTAAATATATAAAAGCCAAATCCACTGACTCACTGATCACGATTTCTCTAAAACTACTGAACGGATTGGAATGCAATTTTTTATGTAACTTCCTCTAGGGCCGTAGGTACTGATAAGAAAGGGTTTCAAAAATTCGAAATCCTAGGGAGGGTTTGTGGGTCAAAGTTACTAAATCACGATTTCTCCAAAACCACTGAACGGATTGGAACGAAATTTGGTATGTAGCTTCCTCTAGAGCCATAAGTGCGCTCTAAGAAAGGTTTTTTTCAAAAAATTCGAAATTTTAGGGGGATTTGGTGGGTTAAAGTTACCACAAAAAAAAACACAGAACGGATTGGAATGCAATTTTGTTTGTAGCTTTCTCTAGGGCCCTAGGTGCTCGCAAAGAAAGGGTTTAAAAAAATTCGAAATTTCAATGGAGGTTTGGGGGGGGGGGGGGGGCAAAGCTACTAAAAATCCCCATAAGAAATACATAGTGTAATATATTTATTGATATAAAATAATTTTTTGTTAATATAAATTTAACTTTGATTTGTCTATCCGTGCAAAGCCGGATCCTGCCAGCTAGTTATATTATAAATAAATTAAACCCTAATTTTCTGCATGGATACTCTAGCTGAACCATTCCCTTGGGCATACTTTATGCTCATGTGTAAATAATTTTCTTTAATTGTAATTGTAAAAAAATAAATTCAGTTATTTGAGGAAATCAATAAATATATCATATTATTAGCCGAGGAGCGGCGAAAACGATTAGCGTGTTCATAGCTACATCAACACTGTTGCACTGATTCGAATTTAACTGATGACGTTCAGTTTTTTTTAGCTAAGCTTCGCCATCATTTTCATTACCAACTTATTTAATTTATGTAACTTAAGCAAGCCGTTAAGTAATAAAATGCTATTAATAAGTAACCGCATATAACTCGACAAACGCTAGTCCAATTTGCTTACTAATTTTGTTCGTACGTATCAGGTTTGATTTGTATTTTATAGAGTTCCTTCGTTGTTAGCACGTTATAGTACAATATTATTAGTACAGGAAAGGTGAACACACATTATCATGTACATACTTGTATGTATTGTCTAAAACATTTTAAAGGCACTTTATGTATATATGTTGTTAGTGCCATAGCACATCCATAATAGGTGTTTTAAACCAAAGAAAACTAAATATTAGTGATAATCATGTAGTTTTCATTATTTTTATCTTGAAGGACATTGTAGATAAGGTATATGACATTTAAAAATATATAATGGATTTCACCCACCTTGAGCTTAAAAAATACGTTGTCCACGTGCCGTAGTCCAAATTTAAAAATTATATTAGGAATGCATTCCACGTCAACACAATACACGCACAACACATACACAAAAACACACAAATAGTACTAAGGACGATATTTTAAAATTACACAGGACGTTTCGCGAAGAATATAAACACTGAGTTAACCAGTGTCAGGCGCTCTGAGAGGCTTAGGCGTAGGACTTAGTTTGTGTTTATTCTTTAATAAGTGTTGATATTCTTCGCGAAACGTCGTGTGTAATTTTAAAATATCGTCCATAGTACGTGTGTGTTTTTGTGTATGTGATGTGCGTGTATTGTGTTGACGTGGAATGCATTCCTAATATAATTTTTAAATTTGGACTACGGCACGTGGACAACGTATTTTTTAAGCTCAATGTGGGTGAAATCCATTATATATTTTTAAATAGTTTTCATTAGTAGATTTCACAAAAAGCTAAATCTCAAATAGGCAAAGTTGCGGGTTGAAATAGATATTCGTGACTAACAAATCAACCCAATTCAAATGTTCGACATAAATATTGTCAGTAGTGTTCCAACCCTGGACAGCAAAATGTATTACAGTTGTACAACTACTGTACATTGCACGAGGGAAGTTGAGCCACACATCCTTGCTTGCCGCCTCGGGGTGTTTGCGCCCTAAATTGAAACCAGATTGATGTGACATCACGCCTCTAGAAATAGCAAATATTTTCTCCCCTTGCGTTCCAAATGTTATTAACTTTATTTTGTTTGCATGAATAAGATACACAACATTCAATAGCGATATTGTTGGTACCTTTATTTATTTTACTTGCTCTCTAAGTAAACTCTTAAATTTGCTTGTGGTTAAATTAAATAATAATAATTCGACCACGCAGCTGAACCGCTGACGTGAGTTCAGCAAATTTCCAAAATTAAGTTTATAGGCCTACGTTTTAGGGTTTCAACCAACAATTTGAGAAATAGGTCTATTCACGACGGTGCTGAATAGCTGCAAAATGGTTCGCACGCCATTCCGCATATTGGGAGTGTCTTCAATACACAATGCACTGTACAATACTGAATGGAAAATATAAAAAACAATTTCGAAAGACAACCTTTACAAATGAATCTAGCCTCGAAATTATAGGTTTTACTTAGCAAGTTTCTGTCGCCTTAATGGGCAATTTCGAACAGATAGCCTCATTATTTAGCTTCTATGTGATATGCTTTTCGAATAAATAACAATCATCATTGAATCAATCATCAATTGAAATAAATACCTTCTGAACATTATAACAAAACAGTATTGTTAATAACATTGGTCCTCACAAAACAATTTGTGGATATAAAAAGGAGCCATGGCAGAAGACAAATCTCGTAGTTAGAATATCTTTTAATAAGAAACAAAAGGCGTCCCAACCTGCCAAGTGTTTTGTTTGATTAACCTCGTGTAATACGATGGGTGTGTGCCAGTAAACAGAATTGCACCAAATAGAAAACTCAGTCAAGGCCGAATCCCAAGAAAGAAAAATGATACCCATCTAAGGTCTAAAGACTACATAGAAATTATAGGTACAAAACCTCTTTATTGTTACATTAATTTTCTCGTTTGATTTTGTATTTAAAACATGTAAATTTGTAGCTCACCAAAAATCTAAAACTTGTTTACATTTTTCGGTAGATAGCCACAATTTGTTTTCGAGCTTGATAGTGCGACTTATCTAAAAATTAACGAAGGTTTATTTACATATTAATTTAATCCTAAAGGAGTATTCCTAAATATATCTGAAGACATTTTATACAAAATTGTATTTTCAAAATCCTGCATATTGATTTACGAATTTGTCGATTGCTATCATATCGACATTTTAAATCTAGCATCCGAATTTAGAACATTCTGAACTTTGACTTGAATGTGGGGTCTTTTGCTAGTCTATTCAGATATATTGATACTTCTTTTAATTACATGTATATTTAATATTTAACCTACAATCATGTATAGCCGTTTACAGTTTAATTTACCTGGTCGTAATTTAAGGCTAGGAGGAAATAAAGAATAATCTTTAAGTCTTATTTTATACTTTTAGGACAATTAATTTAATTCAACTAATGACAGAAATTGTAAAGCTAAATTAATGTGTTCTGATAAAATATTTCTGACAAAATATTATACTTTAAATAATTGTATACAAGAGATGATTGGTTAGTCAAACTTATAAATTTGATGAATCCGAAACTTTGTAGAAATCATGTTTAAAGAGATTTCTGTTATTTTTTTTCTTTATATTGTAAACTACTAATACGCTCAATATTAGCTAATGCAAAAACAATTGTTCAATTCGTATGCAAAATAATCGAAACAAATCTATAACTATTTTAATATTGTTTGGTTTATTTATTACATTCCAGGATCTTTAAATAGAGCCTCATACTTCTCTTCCGTTTAAAACGATGCTAATGGTCAATATCAGTAAAGTTATAGTTAGAAAAATTTTCTTTACTAATTTGTTTTGTTTCAAATTGTGTCTCCTTCAGTTGAATATACCTTTTTGTAAAAAAAATGGAACCAAGTTAAGTCAGCGTTGTTCGTCAAAAGCAATGAACGCAAAGGAAAATCATCCAATAACCATAGTTATTAGAAATAAAATCGCTGAATATTTTACTTACATTCTCAGAGTTAATTAAATTATAGTAGATAAGAGGCGCAGTAGTAGAACATATTAGAAAATACAGTCTTATCACTTGCAGTCTTACACTCGGTGGGAATCGAGAAGCTGCAATTCTAAGAACTCTTGACAATCATTATTGAGTACTTTGAGATTTTTTTAAAATTATTATTATTTGTTAATTTTTATTAGCACATTTTGAAATTAGAGTTTATTTTACAAGACAAGTAAGAACACAATGATAAGTAAGGGTCAAAGTAAATGCAATGGATCGGATATCGACGTTCAGTACTACGAAACTGATACCGTATACAGTTGAACTTGTACTTCAGTTAGCATTCCAACGAAATATTAGAAGAAAAAAATAAATGTAAGCAACAAAAATAAATTTATGCTTCCTCTCGTAATATTATCACACAATCTTTAAATGATACACAGAGACAGAAAATGTGTAACAAACCAAATTTTACGAAGTTATGAATTAATAGCAACAACAGAAAACCCATCCACCAACATTATTCTATTCCTACAAAAGCCACCTACAACTTCGGAATTAGGATAAAAACAATAGCCACTAACACAATAATTGATCAAATTTACTGTGAGGTTTGAATAAATTTGATTTAAACATAAATCGAATGTTGTACATCATTTTCAAATTCTTTTAAAAGTAAACACTTAGGGAAAAAAAGTTTAGGATTTACTTTGTACAGTTTTAAAATAGTGGCGCTAAGGTACAAAACTTCTATTTTTGTATTTGTAGTTACTGTATCAATCATTTTTCTTTATTTAATATCAGAATACATACAAAGATTTACCAAACATAGCACATAGTATAAGATTCTAAACATCAAGTAATAATCCAAATATCTCTCTATTATATAAAAAAACTTCCTGTCATTTACGTAAAAACAGGACTTCTGGCTCTACTACATAATATCCAAGTCACTGCAACCCCTACCAACCTACCCCAATCGAAGTGCCTCTGTCCTAATCAATCGTCTTTCCGTGAAAATATCAGAGTATACAATTATCTGTTTGCATTTGCTTTTCCGCAATTGTAGATGGCTAGTGAGCTATTTAAAGCATTTAAATTATACAGGTAAGTCTAAATTCTCTTCGTTTAAACCAAAAGTCTAACTGATTCATTTACTACGTTACAACATAATTACAAGTGTTTCAGATAATCTACAATATCAACAACTGTAACCCAAGTAAGCCTGTATGATATTGAAGCTATCTAAAAACCTATTTTACATTATCAAATAGAGAGAGACGATAAAGATACATTAATTATCACAGCCTTCACACATTACCTGCATACGTCTTACAGGATATATTTGTGTGGTATTGAGAAATGAAACTCGTGGCTAAACAAAATAATAGTTCAAATAAAATACAGTACAGTTGACAGAAAATTATTTAAAACGTAATTAAATTAAATTTATGGCGCAAATATTCCCATTGTAGAGACATGAAATTACATTTTATTTTTCGTTTCTCAGGTACAGTCCTAAAAAATACATTTTAAACAACTACTTCTGAAACATTAATTATTACTACTATAAAATATAGTGTAATAAATCTGGTACTTGTGTTACAGCTAATATACAAAAACTTGGACCATGAAATCAAAAACGTAAAAAATAAATAGGTATATAGGTAAGTGGACCTGTCAAATAAAAGGTTCACCTCAATGCGCTTCAAGGTGAAATTCAAATCTTATCTAGTTTCAAACATACTTTGTTACTTCAATAATTTAGATTAAACAGTACTTCAGATAAACCTGATTATAACGGACATATTTTTTAATTATGAAAATTAATATTATTTGTAAAACAGAAAAGTACTCATGTTCTGTTCGTGATTTTCAATGTAAAACATTATGCCTGTGTTAAACACAATTCCATTCGAGTGTATTTCAAGTATCAGTTACACTCACACCAAAGACTCTGTATGTCCGAGTAGGCAGAGAAAGTGCACATACAGAAAGCTATATATATATCAGGCGCCTCTATCAAACGCACGCCTCTCGCCAAAACTATGTGTATTTATTTTTCCTACTACTGAATCTTACGAGTATTTATGTGATTCATTTTTCCTTTTCATACATCCAGTAGTTGATAAGATCTGAACGAAAACTATGTTCGGTTATGTTTCCTCCCACTTCTTATTTGTCTGGTATATTTTCTGTTTCATCCCGAAAATAGTTGATAACGTCTGAACTACAACTATGTTCAGTTATTTTTCCTCCCGCATCTTAAACGATGAACTTCACTTAAATGTTTATTGCTATTACTTAGTACATAACCTCCCAGTTTCGTTAAGTTCAAAGGAGAATATAACTTTGTAAATTTATAGTTGGCGGTATGTAAAATGTAGGCTAGGTACAATAATAAACTTGAAATGGTATTGTGGCTATGGCGTAAACTCCGTATGGCGTAAAATCACCAATTCCATACATTACCTGAATTTCGTACACCCAATAAGAAATAGTATTAAGAAAAGTCGAATAAAATTATTTAAGTAGAGTAGTAGCAGTCATTAAAGTATAAATGTGTTGGAATTAATTGGAATAAAAATAAAACTTTATTTTAAATGCATATTCGTAATAAACGTAATTTCTGAATCTTTCTTGTTATATAGGCTTACTTATTTTACTTCAATTTGATTTAAAAACTTTTAAAACACATATTGATGAAGAATACACGTTGTCCTAAACGAACAGATAAGTTTTTTTTAAATATTACATATTTGTCGCAACTGTTTCATATTATTTACAGTTATTAAGACCATTATAATAATTTAGTCACTTTTTCATCACAGCCAAAGGGTATACTTTCTTTGGTGTCATTATTTTAGCTTAACCAAACAACTTACACATCATCAATATTAGTTTATATCATTAGTTGTTTGTATTTAACATTTCCTTCAAGACGTCGCAAAATTTCGTAATGCATTCAAATCAACATTTGAATACAGTATTTATCCGTATTTTAATATCTAGCTAAATACTTGTCTCAGCTAATAAGGTTTTTATATTACAAAACGCTTTCTAGTTTTTCATTTACTTTAATTTTTTTATATATTTTAGGATTTTCTTCATTGTTCTTTACATTTCGCCCGTGGACAACTATTCAATTGAAAAAGGATAATTGAGTAGATTTGTTTTAAGATCTGGCTCAAGAAATAGCCTAAGTTTATATAAAAGTACAGGGATACATAGTTTATATACAAGAGCTCTAAAAACTCCTAATATAGTAGGATTATATTAGGACAATCAATATGTGATTATCATAAATGTTTATTAAACATAACTATGAACCAACAAAAAATATAATTAAACTAACGATTAGAGTACGACAGGGCTACATTTAACTCCAAGCCTCCTAAAAAAAAGAGGAGACTCTTAATTGTACCATTCGTATTAAACTTAATTGACTAAGTAAGTACCCCTCCACTTAATCTGACGATATCTTATCAAAAACGTTTGATTTGGAAGTTATCGTTCAAACAATGACAAACAAAAAGTACTATGCGATTTTTGAGTTTTCTTGTAGATTAGATAATGGCATAGCACGGTCTTGGTGTTGCAGCATAATGTGCATGGCTGGAGTTGTAAGACCAAGGGCAGGAGTGGTGTAAGAGTCTTGCAGGGGGAAAGTGTGGAGAAGTGTCTTGCAGAGAGAAAGTGTAGAGCTTACATGGAGAGAATAAATTCACACTGAATTTTGTATCCGGCCACTAATACAAGTCTTCCATCACCAATTGCACTACAAATTCAAGTAACCATCAGTAGTAACGCCACAATATTAAAATTATAATGATGTGTAAAAAACCTTAAAATCTTTCAATATCTAGTTTAAAATATCTCAATAATAATTGTAAACCTTTAAAAATACCGATTATAACAAACATAATTTGAAAAATCCATAACACAAAGGGCCAGTGCGTATTTCTTACAACAAATTGTGTGTTACAGTAATTTGTACTGTTGAAAATTAATCATTTTAAAAATTAGACTATTTAAAGCAAATAAGCTATTTGTAAAGTGCATAAACAAGTTTTTTTTAATTTACACAAAAATAACTCTCTAATCTGAAATAAAATATAAAATCCATTTATCTGTTTTATAATTAATATAGATTGAAGCCAAACAAAATGACTACTAAATTACCTTCAAAGTCGATATGTTTATCATTCGAAATTTAAAATCCATTCAAACTAGAAACAGAATGCAAATCTCAAACCCAACTCGCAATAATAAATAAAGCGGCCTAGTAGCTGATAGCTAAGCGTACCGACTCCAAAGCTTACATTTCCGACCTGAATCCTGGAGAAGACTATGCTTGTTTGTGTATTAAAAAAGTTAACTTTCGGTATAATAAAAAATCAATGTTGTTAAAATTAAAGTTAATTTCTGAAACTAGGTAAACTAGGTATTTTCTAGGGGAAAATAGAAAATTGCAAAATGAACTAATAACAATATTTTAATACATATCAATATCTGCTTTATTTTCAAAGCATAGGCTTGTATATGATAAAATTTAAAAAAATTATTTTTAAAACATATTATTTACATTTTATTTGTTTTGATTCTTTTCATTTTGCCAAAATTGAACTGAGTGCACGGTTGCGCATGTTGATCCAAGCAGTTTTCATACATTCTTTATATATTATAAGTTTCCTGGCAGTGTTTAATAAACAAATAAAAATTCCAGATTTGTTGAACTATGCAAGATAATAAAGTTTACGATAAAACGATAAGTGTCATTATCCGGTTATTTGTAGATAAAGTTTGACAATGGAACAAAACAAGTTGATCTCGTAGTGAGAGGCTACCTTGATTGCTAGTGACAGCCTAGGCAGTAGGTATCAGTCAGTCAGTAGGTAGCACACAATGAAGTTAGATAGTGGAGTGAGTACATCAGTGCATACTACGTCAGGTGCATTGCGACAGTATGTCGTGGCTTGTACAGGTAATGTTAATTTATTCAATACGATTACAGCTTAAACTAGAAATAAAGTTAGTTTATATAGTGCAAAAGAGAATCTCATCTTGTTTACATAAAAATACCAGTTTGTGTTATTTTGTTTTTTTGCAACGCTTAATTTCAGAGTTTTGCCCGGTATAATTAAATTATTTTGGTGACGCTATAAAACACTTTATGAGTATATTCTAAAGTAATTCACAATGCCAAATTTAACCACTGAAAATTTAAAAATCCTTCCCACTTTAACTAGTAGTTAAGTCTACCGGGTTTACAGCGTAGTTTTTCTATACGTCAGTTCTTTGTCAATTATTTTTAATGTACAAAATAAACTCATTCCAACTATAAAAAAAATATTAAAATACATCCAATAGAACTCTAGAAAACCATATCGTCCGATAAAAAAGTTCTAATCTGTACTGTAAACGACTGTTTTTACTGTTATTGTCTTAGCAATAAAACAATAACCCAACCCTTCACTTGCGACATATACTTTTTAATTTTTTTTTCTTTCATGATTTCTAAAGACAATGTATTAACTATTATGGTACCAAAATATGAAAATGATTTTCTGAAGCTTTTATCAGAATTGTTTTTGAGGTGTTTTAATTTTTAAGAAATAAAAGTTCTACTTTAAGAATAGACCTAACCAAAGTTGAATATTATGAAAAGGAAGGTTAGCTTACTCTTGAAAAATATTATTAATAGTAAATAATAATAAAATCAATAACTGTGATAGCAGAGTGATCACGGGGGTTGTTGGAAGCATACTACCGTAGTTACAAATAGTTAAAAGTTAGTAATTGACTTCTAGGATAAGATAAGACCAGGTGAAAATATTTTTAATATAGTTTGAAAAGAAGAGTTACCTTAATCTTACCATAAATATAATTTAACTAATAATCAATGGTGTAGTCACATATTAATTACGTAAATGTATTTATTCGTCTCACAATTATGCAAGAGAAGTTAGCTCTGGCGCTTCTATATTCACGAAGGCGCTGCATGTATTAGTAGGATTTGTTTGCACCTCAGCTTTGAGAGTTTCCACCTCGATCTTGCGACTTTGGATTATGGACGCTTCGCTCGCACAATTTATTTGCATCCCGGCCATCGGCCTCGGATCAGCAGCTGACCCCAAAGTAAATCCCCCACGTGGATTTTAATCGTGCATTTTTACGGTATTTTTGTTTTGATAGATTTTGGGGGAACCAGACGGGCAATAAGGTCTTGTAAAAAACAAAACGTGCAGAATAATCTCCTATATATATATTTGTTTTAGATAAACCCGAAAAGAAAGTGCATTTTAATAGAAACATCTCAAACAAATCTTACTTTCCCGATTTTTGTTTTTTTGTTTTTTTTTTTGTGGCTAACAAACTCGTCCGAGCCACTTACAAAACCAAAGTGTGTAATGAATTTGGACCAAAACGGACGTAAAATTCGGGCGTTAGAGTGCGTTATAAGCGTTATGTATGTAACATTATAAACTTGTTCTGGGGACCATTATCGGTGCTCATTGACCACTCCCTTAGGTCTCACAATAAGAGTCACTGCAATAGGTCATCTTTCCTACAAGTCGCTATCACTTAGGTTATATTCTTATCAAGCGTGTCATTCCATGACAATAATGTAAACGTAATAATAACTAAACTTTGGCTAATTTATCACATAATAACCGTTATGTAAGTAAACATTTTAATGAGTCAAATACAATAGGACGCAATAACAGTGGTATAATTGGATGTTTATTAGAATTCTGGTTAGTGTAGACCATTAGTAGTCATTCACCATGACGTTGGACAGTGTAAAGACTAAATCAGTGAACCCTTCAGGTGCATTCAGACAATATGCCGTGGGTTGTGGAGGTAATGAATTAGAATGCCTAATATAGGCTGACTATTTAGATTTAAATAAGTGCACCAGAGAACTCAAAATTAATCAACTTCTGTTTTATAATGCGACGAATAAATTGGTTGTAATTTAATTAAACTTTAACATTGCAGTTGTATTGTTAACCAAGCAGTGAAATGGCGTGGACATAATTTATACGTCCTTATAAAACCTAAGTTTACTTATCGCTTTATATAAACTGGGGATGTAACAAGTGTACCCTAATAGCAGTGGCATAATAAATCAAAAACCTTATATGTAATAGGACATCTGTTGAGGAATTTACATTAACAGCTGATTTCATACTCTGAAATAATGTGTATCTCTTAGGTCAGGTTTTTATTTAGCCTAGGTTAAGCTGATTCTTTCATTATTATAACTCCTATTACAGCGGAAACATAATAATTTGATGTACACGTTCAAACACTCTATACACCTTATAACAAAACTGAACACGCACGAAACACGATGTATATAATACAATTATCTAAAACTAGCTCTCGGTTAGGACATTTACTAAATATTCACAGAGGTGACCACTTGGTGGCAACAAGCCGAAATTGTCCGTAAACCTTAGTCGTATGAAATACTGAAGGGGAAATCTGACCGGTCTATGCCTTTAGCCTAAAACACTTCTAGCACTCAATAGTACACGAGAAAACAATTTCTAAAATATTTAATAAATTTGAAAACCTCTATCGCAGAAAAATAAATATGTGAGTAGTGTTCACTTCCAGCAACAACACTTTTCACAAAGTAAGTAAATATAAAAAACCAGCTGATCCTCGCAAATATTTCGCAAGTTAGGAGTAGGCCTACATTTATCTGATTTAATAAGTTGATTTAATTCAGTTAATTACGTTTATTTATTTACATTCGTTTATAAATAACAGTTTATAAAAATGTATAACGCTTAACGTTGATTTAATTTGATTGATTTGGGTGATAGATTACACTTGCATGGAGAATGCAAACAATCTAACTAACAGCTGTCATGCTAGTTAAACAGATTGTTAATAGATGGCGCTTTTCATTAAGAATTATATAATCTTTAATAGGAAAGTTTTTTTAATCAATTTTTTAAATTAATTTGTCAATAGTGAGAAACAAGTGCTTTAAAATTATGTTGTAATCATTAATTTTGATGAAGACTTAAGGGAGATATCGCTTAGAGACAAAAAACGCCTTTGAGAAACAATATATAAAAATACATAAGCAATCAAATCCCAGACTACCTATATTATGTAGAACTTTACAAAATCAATAAAACAAATACTTTAATTAAGATATAAATGAACGTGAGGTATTTTAAATTTCGATCTGCAATGTACCACAGCATTTGTACAACTGCATAGTAACAGTAGTTACGTTTAAAGTAATATTTTAGAATGGTGCTATTATTTATTAGTTTCATACTATACAATTATTACGGACATTTTTTTAAAGCGATGAGCATTCAAATTATAAACAGATGAATTCAAAATATAATTACCACAGTACATATTCAGGTCGGAAAGATGAATATGCTCGGAATACGACATTAATAAACATTGCACCATACTATTAAATAATCCATATATAGAAGGATTGGCTAGTTTACATTAATAAACTAAGCGAGTGGTGACAAATGAAGCTGAATAAAGGGTGAATATGTGAGCACAGACTACCTGTGATGTGACCACCAGACTATAGAATTACTCTAAGTAATTAAACATATTGCTACGCATGTCTAAAAGACGTAACGACTTACAAGTTGAATATCGTCGCTTTCCTTTAATCTCGTGATTCTATCCGCCGAATGAATTTTTCACAATAAATAAATACAAAAACAAATGGTAAGCCTAATTTAGTATCTACCTACAAATAAATATACTAATCCATCTATCTGTACCCGTTTAAGTTATAAAAGTTAAAATTAATATGAATAGATTTGGGAACTCTTATTCTAAAATCGATCTTTTCATTTCTGTTGTGGCACGATTAACTCATTATGTATGTCAAATGAAATGAAAGTAGAGCAGTACTTATTTCTCACAACATATCTGTTCTGTAAAATAGCGATATAAATAGACCTGAACAATCTAAATTCAAGAAAGCTAAGTATTAGCCAAGTTTTAGCAAATTCGGTACAGACACAATTAAAATATTGTAGATATTGATATACAGTATATGAAAATACATACATTAATTCATGTTCCGGTTATAGTTAATTACCACTCTCACTAATCATTATGCATAACAACTAGCACGGTTTGACTAATGTGGTAACTATATTCAAAATATCTAGACATAGTACATAATACGTAGTATAACTTGGTGAAAGCATCCATTGAATAAAATAATTGTATTGTTAATGGGAGGTTTTTAAATTTAATTTTTAAAATAATTTATTAAGGAATTTAATTAGCTAGTTTAAATTAAATTTTTACTTAAATCGTATTTGAAGACACTCATTTAAACTACAGTCGTACTTAGTTCAAATTATTTTGTTTGTCTTGTTACATTCGACTATGTTAAAGTTCGGCTAACCAACAAGTGTTCCTTCTTTAAAAATATAAACATAATCATTTTTGTTGAAATAAAAGGCATTGCAGGTCATAAACGACTTTCGTAAAGAATATACCCAGAAAACAAAAAACTGATAAATAAAGACCCGCATAATGAATTTAAATAGCTTATTAAATGGTTTCAGCGACTCACAATTATTGATCCATCCTTCTAAAGCATTTACTGTGTAGTTAATGAGATTAAATATCCCCATTTTACACTTAACACTATTCCGTTCAAAAAATACTAGCTATAACATACTTTGAATAGATGACTAAAACAATGACTAAATCTGGGAATCTAGAAGCCTAAAGAGTATGATTTGTAAAGATGGAGGATGAATAAGAAATTATCATTATTTAGAAATAGCTTACACAAAGGGCACATTTTTTTAAAGAGTCTGTTACATAAGCCATAATGTATTTTAAAACTAAAAAAAACCCATAAATCTGAACATCTACAATATGACATATACAATGAGTAAGTTTTAATACTATAACTTGGGAAGTACCATTCATTATATTTTTTTAGAAAAACTAACTCCTGGAGTTACAATCCTTTTATAAATGTCTGTTCCATAAACCCAGACATTTAAAAAGACAATTAGCGATATTTCATAATAAAAATTAGAATTTTAGTAACTAATTAGTTTTATTTGCATTCAAAGAATAGCAATAGTAACTGTAATTTCCAAATCAAATACACCTGATTTTGATCTTTGAGATATTCATAAATCATCCTGGTACTTTGTCATCTTTATTAGTTATACCATAAACTTAATAATGTCATCTATACATTTAATATCATTTATCATATTTGCTTAAATTACGATTAATACTACATTTATTAAAAAGAAATAATAAAATATCTGTGTAGCGTTATCTAAAAGAGGATAACCCTAGGAAATTAACTTCAAGACGAATTAATTAATTATCGCATAAGGTTGTTTCCTTGACAAAATGCAATGAATCAGTAACGATGTTTACATTTCTCATAGGTTAATAATACAATAATACAATAATTATACAAGCAATGCTTTAGTATTCAGAAATTAATAAAAAAAAATTATTTTGTAAATATTCACTATACAATAGTAATGTTATAAAATCATATTTACAAGACCGACATTATTTATCGTTTTAAAAGCTGTTTTTACACAAAAGAATGAACGCACAAAATGAGTGTAATGTAACCATGAAATGAATGTTAACAACCATTCTAACAGATTATTCACTTATTTATTAATTAAATAAATTCGATAATCTTACTTCTTAATTCCCTAAGGATTGTTTTGTGAGCTCAGCTACGCTTTTATATCTTGGCATGTTTTGACGATTGATATGTCAAATTAAAGGGATTTTTCTCAAGATGTTCCAAAAGTCATTTGTTTTCTCCTCAATCACTAGGGCTCTGCTCCCTTAGGCAACAAATTTCCCATTTATATCTTATGGAAGAAATATTTTATGGAGTGTATGACACAACTGTTTTTATCTTAAGTAATCTTACATACATAAACAGCAGTTTAAGTAATCTCACTTAAATAAACAGCTGTCTTAAGTAATTAATTGAATTTAAATAAACAGCTGTCTTAAGAAACTAAATATTTCTATGTATAACCTATCACTGGGTTGTGTACATTTTTATTTTAATGTTTGTTATGGTATATATTATAGTAATGTGGATTTAGTGAGAGTTAAAAAACAAAATGTCACAAAGAAGAAGAATAAAATATGTACAATTGGTAGGAAATTGGGATCGTGTAAACCACAGAAATTAGAGTGGTTCGTAATTTAATTATGTTTTTGAATTTAATCTAAATATATATTTATATACTAAAATCAAGCAATGGCGAAGCATTGCCGGAAACACTAGTAACTTATTTAAAAGTAAGTGTATAAATATGTTCTAATAAAATAATGTGTTCATATATTGTACAAGCAATCACAATTTAGGCAATTTTCCAGTTTGTATAATCATTTTAAAATATAATGTTTACAATAAATTCTGCTTAGTATTATTATTAAATACTGAGCCCGCAATAAGTCTTTCCAAGTAACTAAATATGGCCGTTTCGTTTCAGCGTCCTTATCAGTAATGATAGCCGGCTGCTGGCTAGGATGGCCTTCACCAGCAAATCAACACCTTCTCCGTAACGAAACCAACATAGTCATCAACAAAGAACAAATCTCCTGGATGGTCTCGCTGCTAGATGGCGGAAACGTGGTCAGTCCGATACCATGCGGAATCCTTATGGACATCCTCGGCCGTAAAACTATACTTCTATTCTCAGCGTTCCTTTACATGGCCACCTGGATACTCACATACTTTGCAGAATCACCTGAAGTACTTTACGTTGCGAGATTTTTCGCCGGTTTCGGTAAAGGCATTTCATTTACCGTAGCCCCTATGTACGTAGGTGAGATCGCCAGTGTACCGATCCGAGGAGCTCTCAGTACAATGTTCACAGGACTGTTATGGGCCGGAACCATGTTTGAATTCGCTATCGGACCTTATGTTAGTTTTAAAATGATGGCCGCTCTATCAGGAATTATACCGATTGTATTTTTCTTGTCCTACGTATGGATGCCGGAATCTCCTTATTTCCTATTGATGCGTGGGCGCGACGACGAAGCTCTGAAATCACTAAAGTGGTTACGGAATCATGACGAAAATGATTCTGAAAATTCTAAAGAATACAGTCCTGAGAAAGAAATGCAGGAGATGAAAGAAATGATATTAGAAGACATGAAGAACAAAGGTAAATTTAGTGATCTAATAGCGACGCCAGGAAACAGAAGGGCAACGATAATCGTGCTTGTAGAATCAGCATTCCAACGCCTTTGCGGCATCAGTTCTCTACTAGCTTACTCTTCTATAACCTTACCTAACGCTCAGTATTGGTTTATTGGCCCCAGTGAAATAGTTTTCCTTTTCGGAGCTATATTGACTGTCGCTAATTACATCGCAACTCCGTTGGTCGACAGCTGGGGACGTAAGCCGTTACTCTTCGTGTCCGGAGGAGGTTGCGGTATTCTGACAGGTATTAGTGCTGTGTTCTATTACTTCAGAGACCACACCGATGTCGACGTTACCCCGTATAACTGGGTGCCATATTTATGCCTATGTCTATTCGGAGTAACGCATTCAATCGGAATCGGTGTCCTACCTTCGACTCTTGCATCGGAACTATTCCCCGCGAATGTCAAAAGTATTGCATCAGCTGCCTCCACTATTATGTTCGCTCTTTCGTCGTTCTTAGTGAATAAAATGTACGGATCCGTTACAGTGAACTTCGGTGTCTACGCTATGTTCGCCTTTTTCTCAGCCTCTGGAATACTTTGTGCTATATTTACGCATTTCTTTGTTTTCGAAACTAAAGGTAAATCCTTTGCAGAAATTCAACATTATTTGCACTCCGTGAAATGAACAAAACAATGTAAAACAACTTTGTAAGTGTTTAACAGTGACTGTGATAAAAACAAACAAGTTTAAACAATCGATTGTGAGTAACTTGTTTTCAACAAAGAATATTAACAATAGCTCAAGTGTACATACGTATTGTAATTGGTATTTATAACAACTCTATTTCCAATAAATTATTATTAAAATTCCATAAACTCTAAAGTGTTTTTTGTTTTATAACTTAGACGTTACAAGCACAGTTTATAATAGGACAAGACAAACGATAATTTCAAGAAGAAATATTTTTTATGGGCGAATACAACTATTAATTACAAAACTAAATGTTGTTAATTCCCCCATGGTTCTAACACAATATTCAAAATAATAAATTGGATTAATAATAGCGAACTACAATAGAATAAAATAGCAGAAATCTCTGCACATAAAATAAATTTCTATCTACTGAAAATAGGAATGAAATCAATATTTCACTGTAGTCAATTGAAATAAAGTAAAGAAACTCCCAAAAATAATTGACACACTTTAACAGTGATTTATTTGAGATGTGATCAAAATAAATAACTGCTAAAATATGTCGATTTTTGTTGGAGGACCCTGTATAGATTATGCCGATTGTTTCAAAACTGTCTCCGTATCGATGATGACTCGTTTGACACCTTCTACAGTTACATTTGATTACATACATTCTAGAGTTTCTTCCCACATTACGCCTGCAGCTTGATCAAACGCAATCCTTAAACATTTACTATGTAACTTACACTTGCTTTTCACTTTCAAGAAATCATAAAATACCGTGTTACAGCAATCAAAGTTAATAAATACACTCATTCCACATCCAGATGTTTGAATCAGTGATACATATTTTATTAAATGTTTTTTATTGACGTCAAACATTGCGTATATTATAGCAAGCTCTTACCGAGAAAATGCACTAACTACTTAACTAAATTTAAAATACATTACTTATTGTATTTCATATAACAGGCCCCCGATACGCCTTTATCGAAAAGATAAAACGCGATAAGAATGTGAAGAAGTGTCAACTTCAGATAAATAACTAGCATTTTACGCTGTGAGCTAGAACATTATTAAACACTATTGATATTTTTTGTAAGCCAATAATCAAGGATGGAAACTAGTTACGGTAGAAAGGTAGCTTCCTTGTCCTCTAAAATAATGGTTGAGGTGATGGAGAATCACGACTTTTACAATAAAGGTCAAAGGTTGTCTGCAAAAACTTGTGTATAAAATCTTTTAAACACATTTAGATGAGATAAAGCACTTTTCTAATCTAAATATGCAAACCAGTTTTTTTACTAAAAATGTCTATTATAAACGTGAGTTATAATAACTGGGCTTTATTTGTCAAATTCATCAAGCTAATATAATTTTCATAAAATTAAAAATAATACAAATTTAAACAAAACAAATATTTTGAAAGAAACAAAATAATATGTAAAATCGCGTATTTGAAAACTAAAACTCTGACTGCAACAAAATATTACGTTTTTCCTGATACTATTATTATTTAGGCCTTTGTACTTTTAAGTGGTAGTCGTTTTACAGTGTACATTTATACATATGTAATTCTTTACTCTCACAATGCACTTATAATAATATTATCAGAAAAACCAAGAATTAAAAGGAAAATATAATTATGTAATTAATAATGTAAATAAATCAATTAGTATCTTATTGAATTTTAGAAAAAGTTAATAATTAAAGAATCTCATACTAACATATGAATTGGTTTGTAACTACGTCCTCATATTACCAAAGATTAAGCAAAAACATGATTCAATTACTAAACAACTTGTAAAAGATCTTCCTTGAATTTAATCGTGATAACTCAGACTACGGGAATCGATAACTTACAACTATCCGATAAAAAGTAACCTTGGTTCTTTGTTCAAAGTAGGTCGCACAGATCAAGTTTTCTGATAATAATCAATTAAAAACAATCTTCACGGAGTTGCAATAATACCAATGGAAAAGGAAGTACGTTATGGCACTGTAGTATACGGTATACACAATGCAAGTAGGTATTTTAAGCATATATGTTTCTTTGTCGACCCTCCCTCCTATTGTCAGCTTTGTTGTGCTACCGATTTATTTATAAAACGTCAAAACACTAAAACCTGACGTCTTGAAAATGTATGATCAAAATGTCTAAAAATAACTTTGAAATCTTTTAAAAAACACTGTTACAAAATTACGAACTGCCTATACGGTTTTGTCTTACATACCAACACACAAAATGCTCACAGAAATGTTTTAACGCGATCCCAAAATTAAACATATTTGTTATTTAACCATTTGGTCGGAAAAAATGTCATATGCAGTTTATTGGAAAATATGCTGAAAAATCCCAGACCAAAAATTGTGTTACAGTTGAAATTTGGTAAACAAATCTTAAGTTGCCTTGTATTGAAGCTATTTTAATGTTTGTGGTACCAAAATGTTATAAATTAATTTTTCTATAAAACCTACTAATTTGTATATTTCAATCATATTTTTTTAAACATTTTTATGCGGTAAATTGTATGTTTGTTTTTGTAAAATTTAAAAAAAACGTGATTGTAATATTTTTGAAAGAAAAACTAGAAATCTTTTACAGTGGGAAACATTAAAAATTTAATCCTTATACTATTTTTCATATGTGAACAAAATTACAAGTCATTTGATTAAAAAATAATATCTGGATTATGTCGCAAAATGAAAAAGTAAAAATTAACATATAGGCCTAACCTAACTAAACATTCTTAGAAAAGTGTGTTCATTTTATTAGTGAGTGTTTTTATTATTACAAATTAAAATATAATTAATAATATTAAAACCAAAAACTGTATCAGTAAATAACTAAAATGTAATTTGGAAACACAACACAAACTAAAAAACAAACTTTAACCTCACTAAAAAGGCGTGGTAAACAATCTTGGTATGTTCACGAACATCCTACCAATAGCACTAAATTTCATTATTATTATTGTTTAACACTCACAACTAGATCACTAAATAACTCAAATAAACACTTAGGTGCAATAAAGAACATTAAAAAATCGAAAAATGAATGTTAAATTCACCAGTAAACAAATCATAGACGAATGACAACTAAACTGCGCACTTAGATTACGTCAGCTGTCAGATCGTTTTAAAAATGCCAATAAGCACTTATAATGATTAAATTAAGGTTTACACTAATAGATATAATATATTGTTTTGTACACAAAAAATTCCAAGTTATATGTAAAAAGTTATTTACATAATTGAAATAATCTTGGCGACGATAGATCGGCGCTCGGGATTTTTCGCGTAACACTCAGACGACGATCGATCGTCGCCATGGGATTTTACACATACTTTTTAATCGACGATAGATCGTCACCCTGGGACCCAAAGGGTTAAAATGATTATTTCAACTCGATTGTATTTGTAGATATTATTGAAACCTCTTTAACAGTCAATTTATTTGATACTACACATTCTTGGTTTGAAATTCATTTTGTACTACACGAGAGACAAAATTGTGTCTGATATAATATGCAATATTTTATTTGTTAACCAGTCACATAACTATTCCCGTATTGTAGCTTATGTTTCCAAACCATGTGATATATATTTAAACCTCAATAATCAACGTCTGTACAGCTATATGTCAGCTATTGTACAGTACTACGCACTAGAAAACTTTGACATGCAAACTAAAAATATCAATAACGTTAGTCTGAAACGGGTTTTTAGCGAATTTCCATAGGAAAAATGATCTATTGAAGTGGCCCTTATGGTAAGACCCAAGTTTGGGAGTAGCAAATGAGTACCGATCACAGTCCCCATAACACGTTTTGGGGTGTCATTAAAAATCATATATATATGTGTGTGTGTGTGTTCGCACTCTAGCAGCCGCATTTTAAGTCCGATTTGGTTCAAATTTGGTACACATGTTGGTTGTCTACGTCACTCAGACGAGTTCGTTATCCAAAAAAATCCAACAATCGGAAGCACGTTTTTTTACCGAAACTATTTTTTGAGATTTTACCTACCAGAATGAATTTGTTTTTGAGTTTTTTTCTACAAATATAAGAGTAGGGTGTTATTGTGCTCATTTTGG
>JAGFPH010000050.1:1184088-1254350 GCA_018207615.1 Philaenus spumarius
CAGCCGCTGTATTTTGCTGTTTCTATTGTATCTATATATTCGTATATGTCTTTTTGCTTATTTATTGTTTAGTTTGTTTTATATAATTTTCTTATTTTATCCGTTGAAGATATGTATTATCTTAATTTGTGGATTGGTTAATTTTATATTATTTTCTAACTTTATCCGTTGATTATAATGTATTATTCGTTATTTTATAAGTTGTAAGACATATTGTACACTGTTTTCTGGTAGTTTAAGATGTTTTATTTTATCGATGTAACACGTTCCATTTCTCAACCTTGGGCCATTCCCAAGGACAGGGACAAGTACCGTTAGCCGCTTCTACCTGGCTTTTTGGAATGTCCTTGGCGTGGTCACCCATGATTGGATGATCTACCTAAGGGGGGAAAGGAGGAGTATTGGTCTGTTTAGTTTATGTTTCATTCTTGTTAGGTTTAGTTTAGATTTAGAACCCTCCGATGATGGTAACTTGGTTACTGAAATGTACATGAGGGAACTAGAATAGCTCTATCAATAAATGTGTTTCAGTTTATTTGTGTAGTTTTATTCACCGAACTTGTGGTTGGGGCTTTAGTGTTTCTTATTGGTTAAATTAAGAGTATAACAATTTATTTATACGAATTGTTACAAGTTACATAATAGAAATGATCCCCAAACTGAATTTTTGGCGCTACAATAACAATAATCTGCCGCTCTGTGCGAAAATAGTTTAAACTGGAAATCAAGTTTGTTGTTTGCATTTGTTATTGTTTCTGGCAGGGAATGTTTGGGATTGAATATTGGAAAAGTTCCAATAAATAACTTAATTATGTTCCGTATCAACGAAATAGAATGTTTGTAAATAATTTGTAAAAAGGTTGCATCTCTAACGTAGATGTTTTATTAAATTTACCTAACGCCTGCATGTTCTACAAACAGGTATAGAAAACTGCACGTTTTGATTACATTGATATGTTACACAATAAAGAAAACAAAAGGTAACATTCGGGTAGAAGGCATAACTTTATAATGCACGAGGAATTTAAAAATGCTTAGCTTTTTATTATTATTGTAAAACGGATTAATTTAATTTGTATTATAAATGATAGAAATGTTTAAATAGAATTTTCAATATTCATGATTGCTGCTTGATGTCGAAAAACAAATAGATAAAACAAAGATAGGCTTTGATAAAACACAGATAAAACAAAAATTAAATAATAACTACTCTAAATGGTGTTATTTAATTAGCTTTAGGGTTGCATAGTTTCATCCTTATAGAACCACTCATTGGTCTGTCTGTCACTCACTGATCTCAAGAACAGATATTAACTGTCAAATTTGGCATCGTTATAATGTTGACCCACATATGTTCTAATAATCAAACCTACAAAATATGTTACTCCGATTTCTGAAAAGTTTGATTACACCAAACATATATTAAGAATCTGTGATATTAGGTTCAAATTAAATGGCTTTATTTAAAAATATCAACATTATTTTAATAAATCTGATATGTTCAAGCTCTTCTTGAAAATTTAGCAAAAACCCCCAACCCCGTTCTATTTCAGAAACTAATATAGCCAAGTGTTAAAGAGCTCGTATATTTTACCGATTCAAATTTTCAGTGAAAAGAGATCCAATTTCGGTTTTCATTTTATAGTGTGTGTTTACTTCATCATGCATGTTAATGACGTCTTCATTTTTCTTTTGCCTTTCTGTTAAAGATAACACATTTATATTAGCTAATACTGGGCGTTTGAGGGCTCTAATTCCTTTCACTGAAAACTACCAATAATGCATAATTTATTCCGGTCTTGGTTATTGTTTTTGTTTAGATGGTTAATTTAGTACATTGATTATATTACAACATTTTTACATGCTTTTCTTCAACTTACTACCGTTCAACCGGTGGATGGACACAGGTCCATCCATGGTCGCCTCGGCTCTTTCCGGATCGCCTCGGGCTGCATCGCGTTACGACTGCGTTCTCGTATACGTATATTAAGGGTCTGCTCCAGTAAAAATAAAATGGATTTTTATCCCATAAGAGCAATGTTAAATTTCAAACCATTTATTTCGTTTACTTTTTATCATAAAATTGTTTGCAAGGTCCCATTTTAAGCACAGTCACAATACGCATCCGTCTTGCAATTTACATTTTTTTAATTTCTTTCATTCGTCAAGTAACTAACATTTAGTAAGTACAAAGTTCGAATTTTTCTCCTAACTCAATAAAAAATTAATAATTAAAAATAATTTCCAAGAAGGAACCGAAATTTTATAAAAGAATATTCAGTTTTTTTTTCAACACACAATTACAAAAGATAGACTTATAAAATCGTTTGAAATGAGGCAATGTCAAAGCGTTCAGCTGCAAGAAATTGCACTGTTTAGATAGGGAACAGTGATACCGGAAGTGCGTTTCCTGTTGCTTTCTCGTTTACTGGAGCAGACCCTTAACCAAAAACGTTAACCCTCAGATAGGGGGTTTGGCTCTGAGGACCAACCATTTTCGAAAAAATTCAATTTATGACTATAACCATTGAAGAAACAAGTGTTGTTTCTTCAATGCTATAACTGCGTTCGTATACGTATATTAACTAAAAAATTCACCCTCAGATAGGGGGGGGGGGGTGGCTAGGAGGACCAAACATTTTCGGAAAATCCAATTTATGACTAGGGATTATAACTAAAAAGTAAAAAATAAATTAAATTAATTTTTTTTTAAAACATGCTTTCCCATCCATGAATAACATAAAGCATTGGGCGTGATGTTTTCGGAACTTCGCAAGATTACGCCCCATGCTTTTTGGGTGTGTTTATTTTGTGAAAAGTGAAAAGATTGCATTACAATATCAGATTCTCTGAGGAAGAATTAGTTTTATTATTTTATGTTATTTTTTATTTTTTAGTTCGAGTCTATTTATGTTATTCATGGATAGGAAAAAATGTTTAAAAAAAATATTTATTTTATTGTGGCTGCGTTATTGTTATTAATATAATTTCTGTAATACTTTAGGGAAAGCTGACCGAACGTCTCCAATTTATGTTTTGTAATAAATGCGTATAAAATAATAGAAGTATTTCAATATTATTCTCACATTCATTACAATTCAGTTCTATCTCTGACAACAAGGGATATTGAGGAAATCCTATTATGGAAGCCAATTACGCCCAGTTTTACAATGGTATAAAGGTTGTGATCATAAACAAAGCCTTTTAAATAAAGTAATGGCATTCGTTACTTAGAGCCAACCCAAATGTTCGACTGGTAATATTGCATGCAATAGATTATATACACAGATACTAAACTAATACACATGTTATTCATGTTATTTGCAACTTCGCTTTTCTTTAGACTGTTTACTAAAGCTAATATATTTAGATCCTCTCTATTTAACTACAGAATATTCCAACAAATACTATTGGTGACAGCTTGGGTGTATGACTAAGTAAGATCCTCGAAATTGTACCAAAATAGTTTTTTTTCCGGTTTTATAGTCATTGCCTGGAAATGATTTAATTGAGCCAGTATCGAACCTGGTATCTCTCACTTATAAAGCAATAGCTCTAACTACTGTATGAAACCTTTCAAAAATGACTTGACTGCCGGGGTATATATATATATATATCTATATGTAAAATAAATTAAGGGTACCAGAAACTGGCACATACTTTCTCACAATCGCATTTAAATTATTAACACGTTCACTGCTAAGGACGCACATGTGAGCTTGACACTGCACACTGTGAGAAGCGGCCGACGCACAGTGCATTGCACGCCAACCCCCCGTTTGGAGGTATTTTCAATACACAATGCATTGCGTGCTTCGCACGATAATTTTAAGCCAAGGTTAGGAGTGCAACTAATAAATATTATTATTATTAGCTAAACGAGAATTTTTTTAAAGATGCGGTTTATTTCATATGGTAGAGTACATTAAGGGCTACAAATAAGTCAAACTTTATCAAAATCGTTAGAAAAGTGTTTTATAAAAAAAAATTTGGAGGTTTTTTGGCCAAAAATGGGGTTGTTTTTGAAAAAATTTCAAAACCTTTTTTTCGTGCATCTGTGCAAGCCAATTGACATATTTGGTGCAAATTTGTTCGAAATAGATCGAATAGTTTTCTCTCTAGCTTTGTATAGATACAGACTTACAGACATACAGACATTTTGTAAAAACCACTTTTTGGACCTATGTGGTCCCAAACCGGATATTTGCACAAAAATCTCAACATTGATTTGTTTGCGATCACTACACTTTCTATATACTATAGTATAGTGAGAAAGTAATAATTATTGTAATAATTCACTTCAACGTTCAGCCACAAAAGTTAGCGTGCAAAGTACCCTCATCTGAGCATTGTATTTCTTATGTTCACAATTAATGATTGTTTAATTTCATTGCATATTCTGTATTTATTTTATTTAATACACAAATTATTACTTTTATTCGTTTACTTTTAACTTTTTTATAAATTAAACAGATGTACTATGTTCAATTATTTCGTAAATCATTAGCATATACATAAAATATGAGTAAACCATTTATGAATTAGATTAGGCAATTACAGTGCCGTCGTAATTAGACAATTATGCAAATAATGTAAGCTAAACAAATAACCGCACGCGCTCGGTCCAACTTGTCTGGCACTGGTTATGATGAAGCCCATACACACACAATGTGTTTATTTTGGCGTTCTGTAAACTCTAAACATATGTTGGATTAAGGTAAGGTTAAGGTAGGTGACGAATCTGTGCTTAATTTGTCATCAGCCAAAGATGTAGTCGAGGTTTAAGTAGTATTACTTAAGAAGCTCGAAGATAACTTTCAAGGTTAAAGTTACGCAATAATATGTAGGCCTATACAATAAATGATTTTCACTATTTTCTGATAAACCTTCTCGAGATGCACTTTAAGCATGGTTGGTATTGGAGCTTCAGTTTTTATTGCTACAACTTTGTTTAGATAAGTATTGGTGACGAAACTCCACTTGTCAAGTTAAGATGATACTCTGGTTATTGATCTTAAATATATTAATTATATGATAAAGTTAAGATTGACGAATAAGAAAATCCTACTACATTAATTATTTATTGAAAGACAATTAACTAAATCTTGCTGTAATCTGCAACGGTTGGATGAAAATATACTACCTCTAAACATTTAGAAAGTGCTGGAAAATAAGTACGTTTTACCTAGGATCCAGTAAAACTAGATTTCAGCTGTAGGCCCTACTTTTTATTTTGTAGGTTTTCACGCCATAAAACATTTCTAAACTTCAGTTTTTATACCTTATGATTGTTTTAAAACAAACAAGCTTAAATATCCCAGGGAATTTGTTTACGTGCAATGCAAAATGAACTGATAAATTAAACCTTAAGCCAATTCATATTAACTGGTTTTACATAATAATCTTTGCATTTTTGACGTCCGTCACTGTCCCTACTCAAACACACATATTACTAGTTAAAACACTTGAACTAAATATTGTGTGCGTACGCGTTTATATTTACACATTTACAAACATCACGGTGCATTCAAGCATGTATTACAATACCACGTCCACGTTCAGGAGTATGTACTGCGGATCGGAGAAATACAAAATTTACTAAAGCTTAATGGAAATACCGAGCAACTACAAATATCTTTTTAGTTAGATTAGTTTTTGTTATTTGTATATTTTGTTGTTGTTGATTTACTGTTAGTTTTATTTTATACCAAAGTATAGAACCTAATTAGTTTATGGTGTTTTTACGTTTTTCTTGTTAATTTATTATACGATTGCTGTATCAGTCGTTGCATCGTGTCGTTTGGATCGTTTTCCTTTATTCTTGTACTCTCTTAACCCTTTACGCCGACAAAAATAACTTCATTGGTTTTCCAAACCCAACACGTAAAGTTCCAGCTTTTATAGTACATTGAAATATTTCGTAAAAGAGGCAGCTAAAATGAGAACATATAAACCTGCAGAAATAAACCATATTTTATTTCTCTCTTAATGTACTTATTAATTGAGCTCTATAAATGCCTCTTTAGTCTACAAATGACGGATCATATACGAGTAAATGCATAAATAGCTATGTGCTGTTAGGACTGGTCTCATTCATTGAAGGTCTGAAAAAAATGCATAAATAAAGATCTGGCAGTGGAAGCGAAAGCCCGATACACAGTCACGTTTTCATCTAGGTCATTAAGATCAGCGGAAATTCACGACTGCGAGTACTCTATCCTTCTGATCGTCCTTATGTATTGTTTTCCTGGTCTGTTCATTAAGTGTGATAGTTGAAGAACATCTTAGAAAACAAGGTGTAAAACTTATAGAAAGATATTTTACAAATTATCACAGTTTAAAATTTAAAAGAATCATGATACAGAATCAGTGTTCTAAAATTTGTATATTTTTCTCTAAAATACGGGTTCTAACCCTTTTAATAATTTGTCCATATACTATCTCCAAATTTTACATTTAAAGTTCCGTTCCTTTAAAAAAAGGTTTAACTACTACAGCTATTTAGCCCACTGTTAATATAAACAAATAATATTTTATTTTATTTCCACTCTAAAGACATGCTTATGTCCTTCTAAAAGTGTTTTACTCAAAACTCTTCTTACATCAGCGTTCCTAAACTTATTAACTGATTCTATCAGATTGTCAGATCAAATCGATCTATTTTATTTTAAATAAATATAAAAGTAAATACAAATTATGTACTAAAATTATAAACTATAACATAAATTAGCAATAAAAAAATAACAATTCATTAATAATATATATCAACATTAAATCAAGATAATTAAACATAACGACTAAGAATAATCAAAGCCATAATTCATTAACCTCTAACAATAACTATTCTGATTCAGTAAAATCGAAATATTTTCAAGGAACACCGCACTTTTGCAAACGATAATATTGTAACAATGCCCCCCTTGTAGTCTCCACACATCCATTCTCCACCAATACAAGCAATACTATTTATTTCCGCCTTTCTCGTGCTAACATATCATGCTTTTCAAATTTAAAAAGTTTTCGAGTGTTATTTTCCCTCTCGTCTGTGTTGCTTAGACATTGCATCTTCATATCAAGTAATCTAACGTTTATATGCTTTTTAAAATATTTTGACTTTAGTGTTTTATTACTAGCCATCCATCCATGTCAGATTGCCACCAATGTTTAACTTCCTTAAAGAGGGTATTTGTATTTTCACTTTGGTATTGAAAGAATAGTCGTTGCAATGGACCGCACTTACCGTCTCTTAATTTAACATATAATTCTATACATCTACACAATAATTCTGCTCGGGTACAACGCCATTTTCCCAACGCTCAGCACGATTCGTCATAATTATGGGAACATTTAAAACTATTCTACAAAAATCATTTCAGTTTCTTCCCCATCTCCATATCTCCCTACCGTAACAAATATACTGACTTAACTTAAAGAAGCAAATATGCGTAAGCAACTGAACGTTGACCAGAAAAATTGTTAACTGAATGTTTGTGAAAATTGTTATCTTACGTGCAAGCGTGGGCATGTATGTGGGCAGATACATGAAACCATACGGCTGATAGTAACATAATGATTTTACAACAAAATATACATTTACGATACTAGTTCTTTGGTAAGTATGCATTTATTAATTGTTAGCAAAACTATTTTTTAACGGATTTTGGGATTATAGTGTTTCAGATATTCCCTACAATATTGCATAAAATCCCATTCTTCGACAAAATCAAAAACAAATGTAATTGAAATGTTGTGGAAGAACAGTGATGTTAAAGGTATTTTTCAGAAAATCCGATAAATATTTATTTGAACATTAAATAGATTTTCCTTTCACGGAAACGCTATAGCCTACGATAGTTATGGCTTTGCGATCAGTCACTCCTTTCCTTTTTTGTTACGACTTAATTCTATTGCTAATTATGTGTTCATTTTAATTTCTTTCATTAATTTTAAAAAAACAATATTTTGTCAAGACAGTATTTAAACGGCAATAAAAAGGCCGATGAAATTGAGAAGGAGGCTACACACCAGCCTTCACACATCTTGTAATGTCATCCTATTTAAATCTAAATGCCAAACAAATTCTTCATCGTGACTAGTAAGGTGAATGATCAAGTGTAACAAAGTATAAGAAGAGTGAAAGTAATAAAAGTATACAATCGTTACAATCCTATATTCGTTCTGGACGAAGAGATGAATTTGTAAAGAAAGTCGCTCTTATGAGCATCAGAGATCTACGAAATAACCCACGAATTCTGATGTGCACACAGAACCACTTCAGTTAAATGCTTGTTAATGATTACGCATTTTCTTTTGGAAGGTGTTGGAGAAGGATACTATATCTTCCATCACTTTCCTAATTGTTAGGAGATAACGTCGATAACTAAGTTGTAAAATATTCTATTTTGTTTTCACTTAAAGTAAGGCCAATGTTCAGCCGTACTTCGAGTTAACTTTATCATTAATATATGTTCTGTTTTTGTTACTGATTGTTCCTATGGTTCAGGAAATAAAGATTGCATGCTGTTGTTACAGTTTTGTATAAAATTTATTCCTTATTATAAGTGAATCGCAAGCCGGATCCGCAATTTTTCAGCACTCATTAAAAAAAGATCGATTTATAAAATAATTTTAAATGAGGCAATGTCAAAGCCTTAGCTGCAAGAAATTTCACTGTTTAGATACGGTTATAGAGTGAAGCACTGGAGTGTCCGGTCGTTTTCTTTTTTACTGGAGCAGACCCTTAAGATTTACGTACTGTACGAGTAAAGTAATGTGAATAGATAAACATGTGTTGTGCTGTATTAAATTTCGTTTACAGTTAAAACCCTGTCTTTGATTTACAATTTTGTAATTATATTAAAGTTTTATCCATCTGTAACGCATTACTTTTGTTATTACTTTAATGTTTGCCCCCTTTCAAATAAATATTACAACTGACTACTCACACAAATTATTCATATTTAAAAGTTTATATCAGTTACAAAATATTAATAAATATAGATTCATACAATAATCCAAATCTAGATAAGTTACACAAATGCAAGTTATTGTTTTGCGGGATTCGAGTATTAATAGCCTGACCGTCTTTATATATTTTGATTACTATTTTGTTTGTTTGGACAGTTTCGTTTATTGCCACAAGTTCTGTTTCGATTTTGTGAAGAAATTTATTAGTTACTTATTATTGTCCTAATAATTTGTCACTTTGTATCCATTTATTTTATACTTAGCTGTCTAATAAAACACATTCTTGTAATTGTTTAAAGTCTGTATCTATTTATACATTAATTGAAGAATATTGAATGTTACATTGTTGTACTTATCTACTCATAAGTTAATTGCCCATGATTGTTATTGTTCAATACACTATTGTAATTGTAAAATTGCTTCTATTAATGTACTATTTAAAAATACTATTTATCATATAATAGGCTATATATTTTATATAACAAGATAAACGTGGACTACTTTATTAAATAGGTGTGACGCGGCAAAATATAAAAGAACATTAAATTTACTGTAAACAACAGTACATAGAACAAGTACCGCCATTAAGTAATACATTGTTTATTTTCTCGTTTGGGTATTCATCTTTATTACCCTATATCTTTATCTCATTCCTTGCATTTCTTTAGTTTTATGTTAGGGAGGAATAAAAACAGCATTGAAAGTATTGTAATACATTATTAACTTCTGTGTGTTTTATATTAAATATTACCAACTTTAAACAAATAATTTTAATAACTAGAAGAAAAGAAGGTATTTATGTTAAATGTTTTCTGTCCGTATGTCTATATTTTTAAATTATATAACAACGTCTTCATAAAAAAGAGACAATCCTAAGAATTTAATAACAATGTGAGCTTCTTCACAAGTCACTCAAACGTATAGAATGTTTTATTCGTTACAGAGAATCTAAAAAACTACTATTTCCTAGTAAGTTATTTACAAAGTATGCTCTTATGAATCGATATGTTGATACAGAGGAAGAATAATGGACCTGTAGCTTAAACCCATAAGTGTATAGTACTTGCACACAGCTAAATCATCTTTTAACACACAAAATAACAACCAATTCAGTTAGAAAATCTGATTCAAACAAATTGCACACAAAATTCTTCTGCACATAAAAGTGAACACACTCGCACTCATAAATCTCCTTGAATCAATAATTTGAGTGGTAAGTTTCCACACAGACGCTCAATGCAACTGTTAACGAATCGTGTATATGCTGTATGCTGTAGAGTCGGTGTATGCGCGATAATTGAAAGTAAAATGAAGTGACTGTAAGATCTCTTAAAATAGAACCAAGGCTCGTCTGGGTGGTCAGTGCGAAGGGAGCTCAGTGTTGCGCCATTTCTCCCTCTGTGTCCACCATGTCCAATGCCAAGGTAAGTAAACTACAAACTAACAACCTTGAAATGCTTTATTTTAATTGGTCGAACTATCAATATCAATAAATGTGTTAAACATCTGTTCAAACTGCGCACTGACGGCATGTGACAAAATATATTTTTATTTTGTCTGAACATTCTTTTAACGTAGGCTATTGTAGTACGATAGTAACCAAAGTATCTAACTGTAGTGAAGTACTGCACTAACATATAACAGCAATTTTAAATAAATATAAACGTTATTTTAATTAAAACAAATAGCATGACATTACGTATAAATTTCCAAATAAACATATATTCTTATTGGCGTTTCCCATTAATAAATAATATACTAATTGACACAGTTTAATCTACATAATCGATATTTCATACAAATTATTTGTTAATGAGATTAATTTTAATCCGTTGATATACACAAACAATTAATAACTCTATAATAAAGAGGTTTCTAAAACATTTGAACACTCATGAAGCAAAACATGTTTGTTATACTTCATTAAAAAAGTAATATAAAATAATATTTATTTGCACTTAATATCAAACTATAAACTCTGAATAATATAAAACTAGAACAGATGGAAAAATGACTGTAGAAATAGCCATATTTCATTATTATATTTACTTTCTTTTTTTCGGACAAAATTGAGTTACCATTATAGCCTACTGAATTAACACATAATCTGTAATTTAAAACTGTAGAATTTAATAAAAAATATGAAATCAAATTAAAAACACCGAAGCCAAATTAAAATATGATTCAATATTACAATTTTGACATTAAATATGGAAAGCGTTAACAATGTTTTAAACAGAATTTAAATTATAAAATTAAGATAATTACTAAATATATTTATTTCTAAGCAATTATTTTTATTAATGTTAAATATTAAAAAGTAGGCATATTATATGTGATGTACAAATAGTGTTTGTATTCGTTGTATGTTTAGTAATTATAATACATATTTGTATAGCGAGTATATTATATTATAGTTTTCACTTCTACACTTGCCTCCCCATACTTGTATCAACATCATTTGAATAATTTCGTGAAAACTTGAATTTTAGTACGCATTAAAAGTTTTAGTAATTACAAACAGGAACCCGTTTACAGACGAACAACCGTTCAAACGTTAATAAAAAGTAATGAAGGCTTTTGCAACGATTTTTACAAATAAAAAGTACTAATAAAATTGTTAAATCAGTAAATATGATTAAATTGATCAAAATATTTCTTAAAAATAAAACTTATAATTTGATGTATTTATAATTTAAAATAATAGTTATCATACAGAAAAAAAATTCTTTACGATCTAATGGCCTAAGTTTTGTTTTCTAGATTCGATACTGATATCTTTTCAAATCAATACATATAACCTAGGTCAACATACTTCATACTAACGAGTGTTATCACACTCCAGTTTTTAATTATAAACAGATTGACTTGAAAACCGAACTTAATTTGAAAGCTAAGCTTCTACTTATTTACACAACTTAATTTAAAATGACGAAAAGATTGTTTAGAGAGAAATATAAACAAGAAAATGTAACAAAATTAAAAAGGAGCCGAGTATGTAACGCATCTCTCCTGCCCCAGATTATATGTTTGTAAAAACATATTTGGCAAACACATTATAACAAAGAACACAATATGGTGTGACTTTTTATTTAGTCTTGATTTAATTTAGGCATTCCATAGTTATACTTATTCATTCTCTAAGTTACCAAAAATTATACATTTCACTCTTAATGTATTTCAATAAGATAAATGTAGTAAGCAATAATTCCAGTCGCTTGACAATATAAGGACGACTGAAATTTTATTTAACTGATTTTATCTTTCGATTCAAACACATTCAATATGTTCTATCTTTAGTGCACTCAATGTTTTTCAAACGTTTGATATATTTACTCAATTATCATTACATACAACACTTGATATCACGTTAGCGCATCAAACTGTAGAACTATAAATAGTCTTCACCCCTTCCTACTATTTTTTACACAAACCAATGTTTTTAAAACTGTCGATACACCAAGTCTGGTTTAATTAAATCAATGTATGTCAGATGTTTTTGTTTACTATTATTGTTAATCACAATCTGTCATTTTAAAATGATTATATTGTTAATCTTGCTTTAACTATGTATGATGAGTAATGACAATAAAGTTGAATGTGTTTTACAAAGATTTCCAGAAGACTAAATAAACTAGACAAGAAACATTAACTCTAACAACTCCATCACGTAACATTTTATTCTCCACCACCTTAACAACATAACACTCATCCCTTCATTACAACTACTACGTCTTTATTCTTCACTTATTTACTTTGTCACTTACTTTAAACGACAACTGTGTATTCTTGTTGTATAACCAAAACAATCCATAAAATATACGAAATACAAAAAAAAAACTCCATTTGTGTATGTAATGAGATAATTAATAAAATAAATGCGAAGTTGTTTACAAATACTTTAAAGAGGACAATATGAAACCTATTTGACTATAAACTGTTTTCTTGTTTCTTTAAAGTATGCCAGTTAAAATAATACAACCTAATGCAGTAGGCCTAACGACAGACACCAGTCTGCAAGACTAGGAATCATTTAATTCCCCTTTTAATCTGTTTAGTACAATCAACCTTAATTTTTAAGGCTCTTACAATAAATGAAAATAATAGTTTTACATTGCACTTGTTTTACAACAATACAAAACAAAAACGCACTATAAAAGCTAATGTTTTAACAATAATTGTTATTTACATTCGATTGAATGTCTATAACAGCCATGAATGTAATAACCTACTACATACACATACGACTGTAATACCCAATAAATTACTCAAAATATATCTATGGTTATATATTATTTCTCAAATGTTTTTTTGCCGCTAAGCGATAACTCCATAATTCTTCATCAAAATTAATTATTCAAGCATCATTTTAAACCTTATGCTCTCCGCTATTGACGAAAAATATACAAACAGCTTAAAATGCATGTTTTCATTACACAAATTGTTTTTAAACAATTTTATATTATTCTTCATATGGTTAATAATGAAAGGCGCCATATATTAACAATATATTTAACTGACATTTAACAGCTGTTAGATAGTTCATATGGTTCCTAATAAAAGGCACCATCTATTAACAATCTGTTTAATTAACATGACAGCTGTTATTTAAATGTTTTACATTCTATATACAAGTGCAAGTGCAATCTATCTCGCAAATCAATCAAAATAAATCAACGTAAAGCGTTATAAACTGTTGTCAAATTAAACCAACGTAAATAAATAAACGTAATTTACTTAATTAAATTAATGTATAAATCAGGTAAATATTCCTGCTCATAACATGCGAAATATTCACAGGGTCAGTTAGTAAAACTTATTTTAGTAACATAATCCGTTATTACTTTTGTATTCAATAAAATCTTTAAACGCATAATTTAAAGCAAAGTTTCCGTATAAATGTTATACTTTTTAACTGTAAAGCATTTACCTCAATTTAATAGGACTTAAAAATAATAACAACTAACTAAATTGGCAGAATATAATGTCTTCACTGACATCATCCATAAATAATTAATTTCCTACTATTCGCTAACAGCGTGTTATTGCCTCAACTCATGACCTTCGATCTATAATATTGAAATTCCACCATCAAACAGGCGATATTGAAGATTTATATCAATAGTAAACATCAATTGTGACAGTTATTGGCACACATTTAAATTTAAAGCATTACAAGTAAACAAGTTTTAATTCAATTCAATTTGTGATGTACGAGAAAGCGAGGTTTAAAATGTAATTCAATTTAAAAAAGGAAATTAGCTTTTAGAAATACAGAAAACAAAATTCACTGAAAACTACACAACTTTTCGCTGAAATGCGTTCATTCAAAAATGTTTCTATTTTTAACAAGCCCAGAAGGGGGTAGACTTCGCATTCTTAATTTATTTTAAACCCATTTATTTATTGAAGAAAAATATAAACTGATACATTATTCTGTACAAATAATAATAAGAAGTATTTTGTAAATTGTTTAAATCTGGTCTTCTAATGTATGCTAACCAGGTTATTCTTTTGGATTTCACACAACACACAAAGTATTACTTTTTACCAAATGCTCTCCACATACATATTTTTTACAAAACATACATTTTTTGATTTAGATCATATGTTCTCTATGACTTCAAACGACTTCTGTAACTTAATTTGTTTTTTACAACAGCAGAAGTGACTGCAGATATAAAGGTTGTTTTCCCTACTAAATGCTTTACCGTTTTTCCTAAAATTACTCTATTGACATAGGTATATCTTTTTGACTCCCTCAGATGAGGGATTATTATTATAGTATTATAGTATTATTATATATATTAATAGTATTATTTTCATATATTGTAGATACATTAAGTTATAGGCCTATATTTTGTTGTAACCTAAACCCAATATAAGTAACATCGCCAATGGGATTCTTTGTACTCTGGATAGTTTTGTGTGCATCAATAATCACAATATATGAAAATAATACTGATTTGAATAAAAACCCCGAACCACAAAATAAGGAACAAAAACAATAACTAAACAACTAAATTGTAAGTTATGTCTAATACGTTACCCTTATGTACATTTTTGTCGCCACAGTGCTCTATCATTTGTTTATGAAAATAATGTGTCACAATAAAATCAGGATAAAGGGAAGGCTTTAATATGTCCACTAAAATAAAAAGTTTATGATTTTTTTAATCAACTAACATATTTACGCAAACGCAAGCAAGTCATTACTGACACAAAATATTTTTAGAGATATTTATTTTTTTAAACCACTATATTATATTTCTTAATATTACAAATTGGGGTTTACTCCCCTCCCCCGTTCTTTGGGCTTTTTATTGTGAATACTTTTATTATCAGATTAGCTTGTAGGTACGTTTACAAGCTTTGCATAACCTAATTATAATTACAAACGCGGTAAAACGCAGGAACTGACGGAAACAAACTTTATCATTTTGTTTACTTCATGTAAACTATTTTGATTAAGCGAAGTCTGAGTTTAAATGAACACAGTTATGAAAAAGTGGGAGCAGTGCAAAATATATTAACAACGTGAAATAAATTTTCTTGATAGCCTAAAGTTTTCCATGCTAAATAAATAAGAATGATTATTTTCTTCCAATAATTTAAAACTATTTTGCCTTTCTAATTATTAATATGTCCCAGTATTTAAATGCACGTTCCTAGTTGTGTGGTAGTAAAAACATCCTCTCCCCCTCCACTTCCCGTCTGGTAATCTTTGCCAACGGAAATGTGTAATAAAATACTTTTGAGTCCTTATTGTTGAAATAAAAGCTGGTTAGAATGATTGTATTTAAGAAAAAAAATTATGGTAATACCCTTATCGGTTCCCGAGAAAAACGACTGTGACAGTCAAACAAACAAGGATTGCATTTTTCGTTTAATGTTTGAAACTCTAAAAATAACCAACCGTAAAGGAACCGAAACGTAATTAGTGTACATGTTAAGTTAACTCCGTCAAACTCAAAAGACCTAGACAATGTTAATAACTTGGCTGTAATTAAGGCTTTGTTACAAACACAAGCGAAACAGCACTTGTTCGTGAAAAGGTTTATTTAGAATTTTACAAATCTTTAAAAAAAATAGATAAATATCAATTCATTCTCATGAAGAATCGATCCAATCTGGTGGAGTTGCTGAGAGCCTTAATTAAACTTCGTTTAAACTATCTGAGTTCTGTTGCAATAGTACGAATATTGGACCAAATTGTAATTCAGACAGTTGCCAAAATAATTGGACCCTTTTAACGAACTTTAAAATGGTTGTGAACGCGACAATTATGACCCTCGGTGTAGACTAACCGATAACCCAAATGGTAAAGTTAAAACGGTTTTCAATGAATAACTAATTGCTTGAGACGGAACTTGGGCAAATGATAAACGTTCCTCAATCGCTATTCATAATAATCCTTCCTCTTATTCAGTTTTGCCAGACGAAGATGAATCGGCCAATGTATTTTAAAAGCATACATTTCTAGAATTTAAAATACAGTATGTAACTAAAATAACGGTTATTTTGCAGACATTTAGTGTAAATGCGTTATATCACAAACTAAATTGTAAAACTTATGAATGTCAAGTGTTAACAATATACACATCTGGCTTTTACGATAGCAAGATAAATACAATAAGCTACAATTTACTTAAAGAATTAAAATATGACTAAAGTTATTTAGTTAAATTGTTTATAGAAATAGTGCTAGATAATAATTAAGATAAGATAATATCTGAATACAAAATAAAACTTCGTCTTATTAGTGCTCGAATATTTTCAATATGAATCAGAATTTTATATAGAAATTTTGTCTGCAATTTAATAGCCTTTACCACTCCAAAAAGTTGACCGTGAACATATTTGTGAACATATTGTAGTGTAAACTACTTTATTAAGAAAGAAGGTAATATTTATATTAACACTAAATAAAAAAGATTTTGGGTATTAGTTTCAAGCGAATTTGTAAATATAACTTTAAAGTATAATTCTAGGCAAATAAGTTATTATAATTAATTGTGCATTACTATTCCTACTACATCCGTATAGCCAGTATATAATAATTAGCAGTTCCTCTATTGTACTACACACCAATAATAGTTACCTGCATAGTATAAGTGATTTACGTTGTCGCGACTACAAACATTGACATAAATCACATAGACAAAATCAGCTGTTTATGTTTCAATCTGAGTTTATTGTTGACAGCTCTTTAATTGTATGATTGATAAAATAACATGTGATTTAAAAATAATCGCTATTTTATATTTCCTTATTACTAAAATGAGGTAGTAATGCTTAAATATGAATTGATTTGAAATAAACTACAGAGTGAATCATACGAAATATATTCTAGGACTCGTTCACTTTAAGAAATACCTTTCTCGCATATTTGGGCTTTATAGGCATTACCATATATCGAATAATTATATAACTATGCGTGTTGTACATTTTAATTGTACATGCAAATTATTTCCCCCTAACAAAGTTGCCCAAAATTGAATGGTAAAACGATTGTCTACATTATATATTTTTGTAATGCTTATTTTCAATTTACAACTTAATTGTGTAAACAGGATAACTAATAAAAGAGAAATTGGAAAATCTATCATTTTTGGTCACACGAATAAACAATAATAGTTCAATATTCACACACAAATTCATTCATGTCGCAGCGATAAGAGACTGCATAACTCATGACACATGTAATCTTAGTAAAACATACAATATTTTAAGATAAAAGAAACTTCTCGTATTGATCTTAAATGGTTTTATCTCCAAAAACCAAATGTTAATTGCTCGTGGAATACAAATCTTCCAAAATATTTCCAAATATTTTGATTATTTACTACACAGGTAGAGTTCACGAAGATATACAGTGACTTTGTCAGCTGATTCTAGGGCTACATGTACCAACAAAGACAAACTTGCACACAAACATTGATCCATAAACGTTTAGTCTTTACCTTATTAAAACTAACTATGGAAATAGATATCGAGTTTATATATCGCATAAGCATTATTTATGCTAAGTTTTACAAACGTTGCTGCTTTTCAAAATTAACATATTGAATATAATAATTATTACATTTGTAAATCATAAATACACACTATATTGTTTTTGTTAATATCACGAGGCATTTCCAAAGGCCATTAGAAGGGGAATAGGTTAGAAATATATGATTTGGAACTTGAAAAGTGGTAGGAATTACGAAAATGGTTTAAAACTTAACCCTTCTTATTAATTCTCCCTCTGTGGTCTGTTTATATTTTCACTGCTATTGTGGATTAACGTATGTATCTTAATAGCTAATATTGTAATATTTTTATAGTGAATTTTATTACATTTCAAGACGTAAACTAAATTTATTACAAAGAGATAACAAGTTTATTTCTCTTTGTAAAATATTAACTTAGACATTGTACACGTGCGTATTTTATTGGCCCTGAAGCGGTAATTATGAAGAACAGTAAACATAACCAGTTTTGCAACTAGCATCGTTGTTTTAATGTTATTAAAATACTACTCCGGAAAAGTGAGAAGATTGAATTTTAATGATTGTACTTATAAGGTGAAATCCAGGAAAAATAATATGTTAACGCGTTACTAATCTGATTTCGGTTTTGGATAAGACTTGACTCACTTGATTGTTTTCAAACCATGCATGACATTGATTTAGCTAAATTTTGTCAAATTATTAAATCTTTTAATAATTCAAAATATATGTTTATGATTTTAATTTCGTGTGTATATTTAAAGAAATAACCTTAGATTTTAATATAGCGTCTCCTTAAAACTATTTCTTGTTTATGGCGTATAAAACTGTTTGACAACATATTCAAAAATAAGTATTGTACAAGAATCAATATATAATTATACTAATAGTAATAAAAACCTATAAAATTTGTGGCCCTGTATCGATTATAACAGTTGACTGGGAAACAGATTGTTAATTGATTTGTAGGTAGGTTATTTAATACCTATAAATACAGAAATAAAGAAATAAAGTTGTTATCTTATTTACATACATAATTTGGATAATTACGTGAAAACTGTTTATTCTAAATTGTTTTAACGTCTTTACTTTACTCGAACTAGACTGATGAAAACGCATTGCGCAGTATCAGCTGTTCTTACATCAATCCAAAGGATATTTATGAACTCAAGTTGCAGGAAAAATATTGGCATGTACAAATCTTTTTTGAATAAATTTGGGTACATAAATAGTAACAAATATTATATGTATATTTCAAATATTTGTATAACACCTTTAATCTGCTATTTACCAAGAGGAATTTTCATTAACAGCCGATTGCATTGAAATATTGTGTAACTTAAATTATTTGTAAGTTCGGTTTTTGTTTAGAAGTATGCATAAGTAATGCTAGTAATTTTTTTATTTATTTATCCACATTTTTGACATCATATATTCATCCATATAACCTTTGTATTACTTTGTTATAACTCCTGTTATATTATAACTTTAATCGCATGATTTAAACATTTAATATTATTTCTCTCTATTATATAAAAAAAGTGTTCTACTTCTTCTTCTCATAATTATAAAGTAATAAGAATAGATTAAATACGTGTATTGCGTAGCGGTGACCATTGCATAACTTCCAGGCGCCATGTATTGCGTAGCACAGACATATTGCATAACTTCCAGGCGCACAAATTCATGAAGTCGATTGTAAAGTCGAATTCAAGTCGAAAAAATTAAGAAAAAATAAGTACTATTTTAAGTTTGAGATTATGATTAATCCTACACCATTATTAAAATGAAATTATAAAACAAATTCAATAAAGTGTGGAATAAGGGAAGAATTACCCTAGTATTTATTCAGTTAGTTACCAGAGTAACTCGACCGACACCTATAGAATGGAAAACCCTACATCTGACTAGACGAATCTCATACAAGACTTCCCAGACTCGTTACCACTCCCAAAACAAGTACAAGAACATGAAAACGAATAAGTTTTTGGAATACTAACTCGGTAAAATAGCGGCGAAAATACTTTATTTAACATCGATTTTTAAGGCGAGGAATGCAAAGCTTGCAATTGTTTTTTAATACAACTTGGAAAAGATTAAAATTTAATCATACGTGGAATTGAAATTGAATACAATATATTGGTTAGGTCAGTTTACGTTTAATATTTTTCATTGTATAAGATCCCTCATTCACACTTGAAAGGTATTAAATTACTTTCTGTTAGGAATTGAAAAGTTTTGAAGCTTTTGAAAGAACGATCGCAGCCCGTTTACAGTTAATAGTCTGCCCTAGTAAGAAAATATCCATTATAACAAATTTTGAAAATCGATCTGAATCCTCTTTCGAATTTCTTTTAAACAGCAACATTTCTTAACTTAAATGCATACATGAATGACGAATCTTGTCGAAATAGGGATAAGTATTCAACATAATTTTATTATTAACTACAAAATCTAATCACAATCTATTTTACCGCCCTGTATTCTCGAATCAAAGATCGTGAATGATTGAATATAAAAATCTTCGATCGTACGTTTAAGCAATAAAAGACAACCACGGATCATTATGTTAACTGTTATTAGAACACTAACTAATTATTGTTAAATAAGCTGACAGATACTGGTTAGAAAAAAATTAATGTAAAGGCAAAACTAAATACCTCGTCGCATTGTATATCAATAATCTAAAACGAGTTTTTGTTTTGTAGTTGCAAATTTAAAACTAAACAAAAACAATACGATTATATTTAGAGGACGTGTGAGCATGAAACTTGCGAGTCGCGACCTTTCCAGGTACGTGGTCAGTAAGGCCATTGCCTAGTTTCATGCAAATAAATGCATCGACATTAGGACAAGATCAACGAAATTATCTTCCTAAAGTACATTCTCCTTCATTCATTCAGACAACTGCGAAAGATAAAGGTATTTGTGTACTGCACAGACAACGCTAATCAATTATATCAATGACAAGACACTTGTCTTAACGACACTATTTGATTTAAAAAGACAAATCCCAAAATCCCACAATGTTAATACTAATGAAAATAAATTGTTACTCAAATTGTTTACCTCCTTGATGTCAACGTAGAAACAAACGGTAACTATTTATTTAGTACAGCAAACTATTACAAAATATTATTCCAAGTAAATCAAAGAAATTACATTGGAAAAAACAAACTGTATATGCTTCATATTATCAGTAATTTTAATATACAAAGTGTTCATTTAAAAACTTACTTATCTACTACTAAAAATCCATTCAATTTACGAAATCGTACCAGTGTCTCATAGTGGCAACTATTAAAAGTTATGACAAATAGATAATCTCCTATCCCACAAAGTCAGAATTTAAAATTTGTTATTTAATATACAGCTTGTAATATCTCCAATTAAAAAGCACACAAAATTCATATGAACATTTATTTAAAATCGACCCTCTGTTCAATGTATTAAACATGTGTTTTCCAGCCATTTTTTCAAAATTTTAGAACCGTAATCAAACCAAGAATAAAATGATGAAACTTTGTCTAATACACAATTAAAGAAACGATTTGAGACACTGTCACTATAGGAACCAATTAAATTTTTACCATTTATTTTAAACTTAAAGTGAACATTTTAAACCATAAATTCAACGATATAGTTTTTGAGCTGTCGTTGAAAAGCTCTAACATTGACAAGTACAAACAATAACAATGCTCTAGTTATCAACAACGCACCTGAAGGACGTTATCAATGTTTTTCAAAATATGTTCGCCCTATTACCAACCCACCATGGTATGGATTTTCATTGTAAATGTAGACATTTTTTAATCGAACATCCTGTAAAAGTATATCATTAAAGCTGGGCGGAATACAGGTTTGTGTTATCCGCGCCAAGCACAACGTGGCAAAGTTACTGACATTAAACTGTATCTGATCTTTATCTGTATGACCCGCATACATGACAAATTTCAAAGTTTCTACCTCATCTAGAAAAGCTACAAAACACAATGAGACATACCAGAAAAATATGTGAACAAAGAGTTCAGAAAATTTCAGAGCATGTTCTGGTGGTAAACATAAAAAATGTCTCTGCCAATACAGGTCCAAAACGATCAGTTTTATTATCTTTGGAACATTTCGTGTTTCATAAATGATAATATATTGCTTAGATAAGGTAATTTGTTGAGCTTGATTTGTTGAGTAAGTTTAAAGAGCAAACTAATTATCTTCTATAGTTGAAATAAATTATTTCATTAAAAGTTCAATCTCTAAAGATAATAACAATGTTATCGAATTGTCGTCAGCATATTATCAAAGTTTACAAAATCAAAATTGATTACAAATTTTAAACCGAGAATGTTGAAAATGAGATTTTGAACTTTTAAGGTGAACCCAAAGGCTCTAAATAATAAAGTAAAACTTAAACGTAAATAATACTTTTATTTACAATAACAATAATATTATGAACATTTGCGCAAGTGAACCAAATCCAAAAGTTTACTAAATTAGGAAATTTCTGATGAATCGAACTCATTTATAAACTGAAACCATAAATATTAATCTATAAAGTATTCCCTTTAAAAACGTACACGGTTAGATTACGTCAATATCATAATGTTAACATAGCGTTATCATAACGCCCGCTAAACACGGCAAATATTTACAAGAACAACCGATGTACGTAAGCAGACTATTTCACGAAAGAATAAACACACTTAAAGAGCATTTATAAATATAACCAAAACATACTGTTTGCTCATTTGACCATAAGCACTTATTGGGATTCGTTCGACTGCGATGGGCGTTGCTATGCCAACCATCTGTTAAATAGTATGGCCACTGGCTACCCAGTAACAGTAAGTCCCAGGTCGATGTATGAACATAATTTTAATTCCAACTTACTAGTTCAATATAGTACAGGGTTAAACCTTTGCTATTTACTTTCCTCCTATTGTGTAGGAAATTAATACAACGACAATATTAATAAAAACGGTAATTATCTCTATATGGGTTTGCCGTTTGTTTCTCTTTCCTTTAATGGTAAAATCAGTTAACAAGATATCAAACCAGTAAAATAGGAATGCCAAGAATCTGAGAGCAACTAATTTTTCAAAAGCACTAATGACTCTTTTCTGTTTCATTCCTATCAGTGCATATATATTGGTGGAAATAAAGTCGAATAAAGGTAAAATTTGGATCGTTAATTACTGAGATTTTTACTTGTAAGTTTTACACAGTTTCATGTTATCTGCAAATCAAAAATTTGTAATGGTTACGCAAATAAAATCGTTATGATAAAAACGTACCATTATTTTATTACTTGTAAGCCCCCGTGAAAATTCACAGCTAGATTAATTAGATATAGATCAGAAATACATCATTTATAAAAATACTACTTAAAAACAACAGTCTTTACTTAGGCCCACCTAACTATGATGAGGGAATTTTAACTGGTAAAAATGTGTACAATTATAAGGATTATAAAACTGTAGGCCTCTTCCGTCAAATTTTGTATTTATAAATATTATTATATATCAATATCAAGATAAGAACATTATTATAATTATTCTTTTATTTCATATTGATATACCAAATGAATTAGAAGTTATCAATATTATTATGAATAAATTAATAATCGAATATGTTTACATGTTATACGAAGACATACGAATGTTTCCGAAGTTAAACGAATGCGCATCTTTTCATTTGTATAAATTAATAGGCCTATATTGATGATACAAGGTTGTTGTATTTATATTCATTGTATAACTTCAAAGCAAATATTAACGTGGGATAGCCTACATTAGTTCTATAAATCTTATTTTTTTAAATCAACTTCACGAGACATTATATTATCCATTGAAGTTGTAAACATAACTCCAAAGTTTAATCCACAATTGTATTACAGATGATGGGTGAAATCAGCTGTTATATTATATTGTTACTCACGTACGTATGTATAAACGCACGGATGTACACTCACTTGATTCCGCTATGATTGGCCATAAAAACATGAAACTCGAGGGTACGTTTTTTACATATCTATGTTTTTGTTTCTTTTTTTTTTTAAGGCGAAAAACCTGGGTGGTTATCATGGCCTGCATATTTACATATCTATGTAACATAACTGTAAAGTGTTAAGTTTGTTGAGTGTTCCGTATGTCCGGTATATTAATTCTAAACAACAATTTCGTGGTACATCAGATCCAACAGCACATGTCACTCAGAAGACAATACTTAACATATATATTATTATTAAGAAACGTTTCAACTGCATCATATTTGTTTTGAGTTAAATCCTTGCAAAGAGCAACTACCTAAGTTATTAAAGTAAATTTACAACAAATAGAGAGAGAGTGACATTTACTACTACCTTCATTACTCAAAGTGACGTAAAGTGAAGACGTTGAGCAAAAAAAAAAGTAATAACATTACCCACCTAATATGAATAAAAGCCAATAAAATGCAACGTAACTGCTTTGTGCATCACATATAGTAGCAGCCTTCTACAGTTTCCGCGGGAAAATAAAACGGCTGCTTTAGTAATAAACCGTAATAACTAGACATGTATGCTCTCACTTCAAACGCTTACTGTTTTAGTTTACTATCAAAAGGCACAGAAAATACAAAAAAGGCGGGTTTTACAAACGTTTTCACTTCTCAGTGCAAATTTTTCAAAAAAAAAAGCGGAAAATCGTGGTAATTAAGATAGTGACACAATTGTGCTTCATAGGAAAACTAACACAAATTATATTATTATACATACACAATTAACTTATAAAATCAAAACCTCAACTACCGTACGTAAACAAATTTGAAAAATTTTCGATACTTGAATGTTAAACAAATGTACTTACAAAATTACTGGCAAAATTACTTGACCGTTTAAATTAATAACGATAATTTATGTTTATCCCTGGCATTAACGGAGTTAGCAAAACGAAACTAGAAAAGTTGAACTTTGTACTCAGTTTGTTTACCATCTCATTAATAGACAATAGTTATGCGTCACTGAATGCGTCAACGTAACCTACAACAACGTAATTATCATCTTGAAAATGTGCATAAACATATTTTGAACTGACCTAGTAGAATCAGTTCTATAAAATCTTAACTTTACACTTTGAAATAGATGGTCAAAATCGAATAAAACATCTTTATAAGCGTTTACTTTCTGAAACAAAGAATTTCGACACAACCGCTTTTTAAAAAAAATACAATATAACTAAGGTATGTGTTTATAATTTTATATTTTAGACTGATTACCAATTTCCCAATAATTTCAACTTAACTCACTCAAAACGTTTCTGTAAATGTTAAATTAAATATTTATTTACGGATAGTATCTGAAATGGCAACTTTTGTTTTGTTTGTATGCTTAGTGTCTTACTTTATGTCAGTTAAAATAATGCCAGACGGGGGAGCAATAATAGCACAGGTAAATGGATAGCCAGTAGCCACGTTCGAACCTACGCAAAATAGGTAGGACCAAATGTTACAAACTGGACAAGCGCCTTTAGCCCCTCGACCACTCAACTTCCGCCATAAGAAAACAATGTTTCTAAGCTGCTTTGACACGGCTGTTGGTGCAAGTACTATCTTTTTGAAATAAGATGCCTAGACGTAATCTTGAAATTACAATATGGACAATGCGTTGGACTAGATCAAGTTAAATAAGGTATTTGGAGCTGAATAAGAAAATGCAAACAGAACTAAAACCTACATGACTTAAAGAACTATAAGAAATTTCAATATGCCGGAGAAACCGGTAATATTCACTTGTAAACTGAATTTAGGATTTTGAAATGGTTTGTTAGCCGAGGTAGATTTTTGTAAAAGTAGTCACTCAACACTAGACCACTTAATGACATGGTTTTATGGTAGTGGTTTGGTGGCACGTTTGATGGTGAGCAGTGCGAACCATTTTGTAAGTGAAATGAGGATAGCAAGAAGGAATATACTCTAATTTGTTTTACAACTTATGCATTTTGTCAAGAGAACAACATATAAAATCACACTATTTTGATCTAATCAGACCGACTCGATCCAAGTTTGGATAATACAATTCGTCGGCCTAGAACGGTTCAGCTGCGCCGCTCGATTGAAGTGTCACACATATATCATACGGAAGTGTTTGTCAATACTACATTTACGCCGTAAAACATTCTGCGATGACCTTGGTGTTCTGATGGAGAATGGCGGTAACCGTATTTCTTATATAGATCCAAAACGCCCCAAATCCACGACAAATTAAAGGAAAATGGGAAAATCTTAATTATAAATAAAAAGTCTGTTGAAATAATCAAATATTATCGGTCAGCATTGTAAACTTTAAAATGTGGAAAACAGTTTGGTCGTTGATAAGAATTTACCCTGTCGTTATTAGGAACAAACGAATAGTGAAATAGTAACTTTTAGGTTTAAGCCTGTAAAGTATTATTAAAGAACAAAACGTCATAATGATGTGTTTCTTTAAAAAATATTAGTAATAAATACTCCATTTGAAAACGATTAAATAGAAACCTTTAATTAATTGTACGTTTAAATAGAACCCGTAACTTCATGGTATTTTATAGAATTCTGAATATTTTGACCACTTAAAACTCTTAAATAATTGCGGTATAAGAATAAACTCAAAAATAAAGATGATGATACACTCATTACGACGATATTACTACCAAACATTTGCTTTTATACTAGAAATATTTTCTGTTTTGAAGTTACAATTATAAATATTTTTCCTGCAACATTTACTACAAGAAATATGTAGGCCTGCTTTTTTTTATACCTAAACAGCTTATTTGTTTGGTCAAAGTATATGTAGAGACATTGAACAAACTGATTGTAGAAATTTGCCTACATAATAAGCTGAAATAAAATAACATACCATACAAAACATTTATAAACTATGAATTTTATATAAAATATTTTTTTTCTAAATGAGTTACAGCTGTTTACATTTCAAATAATAATATTTGGGTCTGGATAAAACACTTTAAATCTTTATTTGGAAAAAATTCAAATAAACTTTAAAAATATGCTAACTATAATTAAAAACTTTTTACAAAATATTTATATTTAGTATTCTATTTCCAGAAAACTAAATAATATTTGAACGGATTCATAAAAACGACGCATGAATTACCTTAACATTATGTACATGGTACATGTTTTACGACTTATGTGGTTAATGTAAATGTCTACAATATGTCATTTCATTCCATGTCTCCTCTATACAGCAATCAAAAGAGATGTATTAACACTCTGAATAACATAAAACATAATCGTTTAAGTTATTAAAGATATACAGTACTGGAAAGCAAGCTGTTTATTTTGATGAATGGAAGCTAATCTGACGTGATGGGTGGAGGGGAGTGAGACAGTAGCACAGATTCATGTCCTTTTAATGTGACTGTATAGAGAGCCTGCTATTATAATACAGTTTCGATTAAATTATTCTAACATTATTAATGACTTTAACTTTGAAGGGAAAGTTAATCGTTAAAACCGGCGCACTCGCAGTCGTTTACTTTGTCTTCGACTATCGATTAACCTAGCTCAATAAGTTCACCATTTAAAGTTTTAATTGCATAACAATACTTAAACTGTTGTTCAATCTACGGAGATTTAATTCAAGGTAAATTATTATCCGTCGTCGTCAGAGTCAGTAGATCTTATAGTAAATGTTTTTAGTTTTGATCGTACACTTGCCAGTATTTTTAACATTTAAACACGACATTTATAGAGAGTTTCTACCAACTCTCATCATTAAAGTTTAAAATACTCTAGTAATGTACTGAGGGTACCTACAATAATTATATATGATTCCTCATTTATAATTAAATTCCATAATTAAGTTCCATTAGTCTTTCCCATTCGATTTTTTCCTGAACTTAAATAAAGCAAGCTAACCCGCATATACTTCGATAATCAGATGTTTTACTACGCATGTTGTGGTGATAACTTTAGTACCCCAAAAAGTAAATACTTTACTAAGTTATCTTGTGGTGCAAATTTTGTAGCAATTTTTTTGAGAAAAATCACTGGTGTCGTAACTACTTAATGTAATAGATTGGAACAGTTGAAGAAAATAAAACTGGGTCTGAGGGCCGTCACATCCTTCCGGTTCGTTATAAGTATAACTTAATCACTCCATACTTATTGGTAAGATTTGTGATTCAATATTATTCAGTTATAAGACAGTTCAATGACAGTTTATATAGCGAACAGTTTCAAGATGGCTGACGGTACGGAATACTTGGGGTGTTAGTTAAACTTCTCCGTTATAGTTATTAGATTGTTCATATTATTGGTGTTGTTTAGTAGGCAAATATTCTGTATTGCTTCTGACTGTATGTTTGTTCATAAAAGACAAAAACAGTACTTCAATAGTTCTTTAAAATAAGTTATAGGCCTACATGACAATAATTCTACGATAGTATAATTGGCAAATGTAAACATGCCAAGAAGAACAACATTCTTATGTGAAATAAATCGATCTAATATGACGGAGGTGCTATTATAAACAGTGAAACATTTATTTAAAAATTTCTTAAACCCAGCATGTTGAAATAAATTAACCATTTCCGTCAAAACTAAGCACGTCTTAATTTGAAAGGTTTTATTAAAATGTTTAATACTTATCAAAAGGCACTAATGGTTAGAAATCGAATGACACTACCTATTTAAAACTCAAAAACAGCTGAATCGATTTTGATCTAACAAATTGGAAATACAAATCAATTTAAATTTTTTCTAAAACTATGTTTATTTTAGTTAACCCCCCCCCCCCCCCGTTAGTTAGTTTTTAGATTTTTTATTAAATCTACCGTAGGAAGAAATTATGTTCAAATTATTTAAAAAGGAAATAATTACATCTATATTATTTAAAGATGTTAAATATTTTCATTTTGATAACAGCACTAATAAATGTTTCGTTTATAATTTAGGCTAACTTAAAAATATGACCAATAAATCAATCTGTAACAAATTATATCTAGAAAGGAAAGTTAAATCTTTTCAGTTTGATAACAGCACTAATAAATGTTTCGTTTATAATTTAACTTAAAAATATGGCCTATTAATCAATCTGTAAATGTCTCTATTTTACATTTATTACACATTTATTGCTTCCCAAAGTAAAAAAAATTAAATCATATCAACCTTGAAAACGATTTATCAATTTTTTTATTGCCTGCAAATAATAAAAAAAACCCACTGACCAGTGCATAAATACAAAAAGAAGTTCCGTAACCTTTGCGATACTATAATCTTATTGAGTTGGCTTTGAGGTTAGGTTATTCAGATAAATATTTATTTTAAACAAGTTTATCTAGTTTCTTAAGTTAAATTAATGAAGCGGAATTGTCTAAATAGCGTGCTAAACAGCATGGTATATGTAAGTTTTGAAAAGGTTTAGTAAAAAACGTAAATATACTAGTTTACAAATCTAGACCGTAATAAAAACTTGCATAATCTAAAATAAAATCTACATTACATAAGGTCAAATCAAAAGTCTGCTTGTTTTCCGTCTGACTATACGTCTAGTATTTTTGTTTGTATAAGTACGTACAGTAAGTAGGTCCTTCACATTTCAGAAATCACAAGTGTAACACACAAATTTATTTGACAAATGTTCCGATTAAATTCCAGAATAAAATTCAACACCTTGTTTCAAATGCATAGCTCTTTAACAGAAATGGTTTTCTAACTTAACTCATAATACATTTATTTGAATTTATAAGTACGTTATGAACATAGTATATACAGGGTGATTCACGAAGATATGTAGAAACTTCAGGACCTCATTCTACATGTAATAGTAAAGAAAAAAAGTTATATAAACATAGGTTCGGAAATGCTTCGTTTTCCATATGTCCGCCATTTTGTTTTTTATTACAAAATAACTCTTATCTAGAGAAATGTTTGACTGATTGAGCTCAAACTTGGCATGAAGTTTAACCTAACCATGATCTATTTTAAGAAAAATAAGCGATTATATCCAATCATGCGTTTCAAAATGGCGGCTGTTTGAAAATTTCAAACCTAAATTACTCAAAAACCGTACATTTTAAACAAAAAATTTCAAGACACCTTTTTTTGTATCCCTTTTGATTACATATCGGATGGTGTAATTGTCAAAACAATCCAATAAAGGATAGTTAAGTTATGTGAAATAACCGGTTTCTTCAACCCCGCATCCTATACCAACACAGTAAACACAACCATATTGTATGTAGAAATGTGCTATGTATTATTATCTTTAACTTAGCTATTATCCTTCATCCGATTGTTTTGACAGTTACAACATCCGATAAGGAATCAAAAGGGCAACAAAAAACGTGTCTTGACATTTTTTGTTAAAATGTACAGTTTTTGAGTAACTTAGGTTTGAAATTTCAAACACAGCCGCCATTTTGAAACGCATGATCGGATATAATCGTTTATTTTTCTTAAAATAGATCTAGGTTAGGTTAAACTGCATGCCAAGTTAGAACTCAACCAAACATATCTCTAGATATGAATTGTTTTGTAAACAAAATGGCGGATATTTGGAAAATGAATCTTTTTTGGACCTATGTTTATATACCTGTTTTTCTTTACTTTTAGGGCTCCTGAAGTTTCTGCATATCTTCGTGAATCATTCTGAATAAAGTGTACTCTTGTAAGATAAAACTCCTGTGTAAAAGCTTTTACAAATTTCCATTTACTTGCTAGACAAACTTTTACAGAAATTATGAAAATATTTGTGGTCCAATTATATTTAAATGTATATACAGTGTGTAAATAGAGTAAGAAATAATTTGAAAATATGGGAAAGCGCATTACTCTCTTTGTAAAAACAATACCGAATCCTTTAAAAATGGTTGCACATCTTCCATATACTATCGCAGTCTTATGTACTGTGATGTTCCGATGTAGCCCTTAGTGGAAAAGGTTTACAAAATAGGAGTTGAAAAGAAATAAATGATTAACTCAATGTGTAGGCACAGTAACAAATCCATACAAAATCAACATTAAATTCAGAGTTTTGCATAAGAAATTCGAAAGTTGACCACCATATTGGAAAATGGCGGCCATTTACAAATATTTAAGATACATATTTTTTAATTTCTCTCAAAAAAAGACATGATTTCTTATTTAAAGTTTGCTGTCACTTTTATAGTTTGCAAAATACCAATTGTGGCCCATTTAAAAAAAACATCCTGTAAAAGACTAATAGAGGTACCAAACTGTGCACGGTAAAATACTTTTTAAATTGTATTTATTGGAATATATACGGGATTACAAGTTATACAATTTCATTTTAATACCTTTATCAGTTCCGACAAAACCTTACAGTGACAAACACGTGACCTTTTAAGTGTTCCATTGAGAATAGATTATATTAATTGTCATCGCCCGGTTACTTGCCTAATGACCTAACAACTATTCCGTTATTATAATGAAGTCACAGAACGTGACAACATCGTGCTAAAGTTTGCACTCCTGCGATGAGACAGTTAACACAGTTTATGAACTCATTATCCATTAAATATTAAACTAAACCCCGACAACGCGATAGAGAAGAGTTAAGGAGCTCTCAAAGCGTACAATATACAAAGGGGAAGGGTATAAAATAAACTTCCCTGAACTGTTAAACTATCCCAGGGGAATGGACTGGAAACCGTTAGTATAAAATAGTGGTTGGTAAGGTGTTGTCGAAAGGGGGTTCTAACGTATGTAAAGGAAATACAACAGTACTTACATAAATTCTCGAGTAAGAACAGAAGTAGATCTTGGACTTACCTAAAAAAGAAAAACAATCTCTTAGTACAATGTTTTCAACATTAACAAACAAATAAATAAAATCCACATTACCACCTGAAACAACCATAAGATCTTATATCATCAATGGTGTACTAGTGTGTTTACCAAAACACTAAATATCATGTTTCCTAACTGTTTTGTGTTTTAGTCTTCCACCACCATCATGCAAAGTTCAATATGCTACATCTCATTTAGAACATCCAGTTGGTAATGAGTCAAACATAAACCTAAAATAAAAATATATACTTAATTTTAATATTCGTATATCATACTAGTGAAAATAAAAATAAAAAAATGCCCATGCATTTATGTAGTAAAAACTTTGTTTTAGTTAAACTTGTTCTTAAAAACTTTAAGGAGGGGTTTAAAAAAAGATTTTGTTAGAAACACATTTAATAATTATAGTGCTAATGTTTAGTATTAGTAAACAAGTTGAAATTATTTATATGTGTATGCAAGAAGTTAGGTTATAACTCATAGAGCTGATTTTAAAACATTAGAATTGTATTGAGTATTTCGTTATACAATAGGTTCGAAACCCAACATTTACATTTATATTTTTTTGTGTTTTTCACTCGTTATTTCTAAGTATATGCACAATTAAGGTAGTTAAGCATTTTAAGGCATAGCTTTTAATGTAACTAAGAACTATTTAATTACTCAACATTTACCGATTTACTTCAAATTTGGTATCAAAATAAACTGACGACCGCGATACACAACGTTATGTGATTTTTTTTATATTTTCTTGTTATAAAAAAAGTTTGCATACGCTACTATAAAAAAGTAAAATTCAGGTAGGTGTGGAGCGGAAACCAGTCGACCGTGCTGACCCTCCGTAGGCTTGAACTTCCGCCTCACTCTGAGTTGAATTTTACTATAGTAACAAAAATCTGGAATAGTTAGCTATTGGTTTTAAAACCTTACTACCAGATTTCATCTTCTGAAGGTAATATTTTGCCAATCTAGATCCACATTTTTCATCAGTAAAAGCAATTTCAATCAGTGGACTTTATAACATTTTTTGAACAATCAATAAAATAGAAACTAGAAATTCAACATTCGGACTTTGAACTTTTGATAAATTAATATTTGTATAAGTTAGTTTAGTAAATATCATTGTTAATTTTAAGTTATTTTAAGATTACATATTTAACAGCTATGTTCTCTTTAACCCGAGAAATTATCAAGTCTTTGTCACAACTTCACAAATTTCCCCCCATCGCCCCCAGGTGCTCCGGGGGCATTTCGATTTCATACTAGTTTGCCTGGTCTTGTAATTTATTCATTCAAACAATCGCCTTTACGCCCACACTCCTCATTAACACACGTTCTGTCTGTTTGTAGAGCAGATAACTAATTAACTCGGAGGAAATAAATATCAAACTATCCGTGGTGAACAGTCGGTATGTTGGGGTAGTACGACGCGCACACGTCTATACCTATGTCGATACTTGGACTTGATCCAAAGCAAGAAATAGCGTACAATACAGACCACGTGGTTTGATTCTAGTAACACAACGTAATTCTATGTTTAACTTAGTCTAAATCAGTGGGGGGGTGGCTTGATTGATACCTACTTTTACAGTTAGAGGGTATCTCAGTAAGGCGCTATTTTCTAATTTCACTCCTTGAATAAATACATACACAAATAATGCAAGTGTGATAGCCATTTACACCAAATTTTAAAATAGGTTAATAGGTTATATTTTGACTCTCGTACAATTTGTCTGCCGTAGGAAAACTGCACTCATTGATGTTTTCGAACGTCCACTACTACAACCGTCCAATACATTATAACGACTAATTTTTTAAATATGATTAAATTAATTTGTATTTTTAAAGTACACGATTTTAAAACCATTATGTTATTAATTATGTTTTAACACGTATCAGCTACTTATATGTATAGAAAACTATACACATAGGCTGTTGGTAATATATTGTTTTACCTTCAATAACATAAGCTTTAGCCTTAAAAACAAAAAGTTATTTAAATTAGTTTAGTTTAAAAAACTGTTGAATTAGGCAAACACAACATGCAATTTACGATTCAAAGTGTGTTATATTGGAAGACACTTTTCAATAGAATGTGTTTTTATTTTTATTTGGAATAAATCCAACAGTTTATAACTAGACTAGTTAAATTTAAAAAAAAAATTAATTAATAATCCATCTGAAATCTGTTAACCTAAAATAACGAAATTTATAGAATCTGAAATAATTTCTAAATGTAAATATTACAAAAACTATACGACTTCCAGAATCCCAGGAACAACATTCTATGTAAATTCCTAGCGTTAACGTGCCTTATTGTTCCTAAATATCACGTACGTTTCTTAACCTTCAATACATATACTGTATGTACTTTTTCTAGTTTTCAAAACAGCTGATCGCTTACATGCCATAACGAGCAATTTTATTATGTTCACTATTTCCTTTTATATAATCCTATCGAGATGGGAATTGTTTTGACCTATTAGTTATCTACCTCTACTGAAATTATTGAGAGTAAAACAATGCATAATTTGATTAGAAAGAACAAAAATATTAAAAACAAAATTGATTGATTAAAAATTTTAATTGAGGAATTACGATGGACATGTCGGTTAGTAATTAAAACAATACAATATTTATGTCAACTTAAGCACATTTAAAAACCTATTTCAAATTGTCCACTTCAAGGTGCAAATAAAATTGTATATTTTTAATTAAAAACAATAATTGTTACTAAATTTGGGCAAATGGATCTAAACAATTTGCTGTACCAAATTAATGTCCTGAAATTATTTGCAGAACATTTTTTCACATTTCTAAAAATGTTTTTAAATGTATTAGATTATTTTTAAAAGTTAATAGTAATCAAATTCGAATTTATAATATATTTTTAAAAACCCTGGATATTCTCAGTTACTCTGTATAACCACACAATAATGTAAGCTAGTACGTAAACTTACTTGAAAACTCTGCACCTAAGTTATTTGAGCATTTAAAATACATAGGTCTGGTTGAGCTGCGGGAAGATGTTCAGGTAAAATATTCTCTTTGTTTACTCTACAACTCTAAACTGTCATGTAACAGCTGATTGCATACTTTTAAATAATTTGTAGGTTTGGGTTTTGTTAATGAGCGGCCCTAAGTCAAGATTGTCTATTTTTATATTAACTTCTGTTATGTTATACACTTAATCAGTTGTTTAAACATTAATCATCTTATTTTTGAGGTTATGATTATTCACATAACCTTTATTAAAAAGAAATATTATTTTAAATGTGTATTTTTTGGGAATGAAGTGAGACACACGGAAGGATCGCCTTAGTAATATTATAACTCCGGATATAAAAGGAATCATCCTCAGTGTAAGAGTGTGATGAAAATGTAACTGTGTATTTATAAAAATATTTGATCGTTTAATGGATATTGTTGTAAGTTTTTATTTTTAAAACGTAGTAGTCAAATTCGAATATGTAACAACAACACGCAGCTCAACCAGACCTACGTATTTTAAATGCTCAAATAACTTAGGTGCAGAGTTTTCAAGTAAGTTTGCTTACTCGCTTACATTATTGTGTGGATATATACAGAGTAACTGAGAATATCCAGTTTTTTTAAAGGTAGATAAATGGATTTGCGGGAAACATGTAAAAGGTAGCTCCTAAGATTACTAAATGTTTAGATTAAAGAATCTGATAGCAGAAGATTGGTAAATAATTTAAAATGGGAACGTGGTATATTATTTTAAATGACTTGAAGATCAACAGATATTCGTAACTACTGTATATTTATAACAAAACTATTCCAACTCGCTTTACTTACTCGGTTGCATCTTGTTTTAATATTGTGATTTATTTTCTTTCACATGTTAGCTCTAGGAAAATCAAAAACTTCAACTAGACATAGTACATCGTAGATAAGCATTTTTTCTATTTTTGGGGACACATTCAACAAACGCAATTTAATATTATGTATTTATAAATAATATAAAAAAGTTATTATTTTGTATATCAAATCGCGTTTTACTTGCTGCATACAGAATTCTGTAATTGAAATTGTGAGTACAAGAGCAAAAATGACACAAAAAACCAATAAATTACTTGAATAAATAGCTTTAGTGCACATGATTTTTGTAGTAGATGTAATATGTCAAACTGACAAATTGATAGAACAAAAAGGTTTAGTGCAATTAAATAAATTTGTTTTGTTTACCGCACAAAAAGAACTCTTCTGTTTATATCTAAAGTAACCTCTATCGGCCAACAGTGGTTATTAACTAGCTTACAGAAATTGGAACCAATAAAATTACAAAATCAATTAATTGTGGGTACAAACTGTTTGGACTTTGAAAGCATGTGCTTCCCGACGTCAAAAGAGGTAAAAACTTGTACTAGGCCGCGAAAGGGACAATGTTAATGACCTAAGTAACCCGAATTATGAAAGACGCAACAATGATCGACCAATGAAGAACGCGTTAAGTGGAACTTTTTTTGGCATTGATTCAGATCACCTTGGGTTGCAGCTGGCGATATCTTGATAGTGTCCAACTGGTGAGAGCGTCCAGCTCGTCAGTGTTCAACAGCCGGCCGCCATGAAGGGTCCAACCACAGCCATCGCTTCCTCGACGAAAACTACCGGGGCTCTCCGGCAATATGCAGCCGCATGCTCAGGTACTTTAATTATATTTAACCCATGTGGAAACATCATTATTTCATAAATTTGCATTCAAATGAAAATGTCTACGATTAAAATTGTGTATCTGGTGAGATGTAGTGAAATTTTAGTGAACTTATGTTTCAACAAGTTAAACATCATATGCAGTTCATTTTAATAATAATAGGATTTCAGATCAAAGACAAAACAGTTTTTAAAGAATAAATAATGGAATTTTAAACTCAAACTACGACAAAGTGTTACAACGAAACGGAAAATGAATGTATCAATACATACTACAAAGGATCTTGTCTAAGTTATAGGAATTAATTTTAAGTTAAATTCATTTGTTCCTTGTATAAAATAATTTAATATATGTATAGATTTCATAAACAATATTATTAAAGTTATATTTTAAAACCCCGTAATATATCATTGGCTTTTAAAGAAATTATTAAATAAGTAGATACTTTTACCTTTTAATATCAATTCAGTTTTGTACAGGGATTTTGTATTAGTTTGGAAATGAATAACACTTGAAATAGTATCTTATTAAACATTTATTATGACAGAAAGTCTGAATGATTTTAGTTCTTTCACTTTTTACAATTACTTTATTTTGTTAAAATAAAGTCATAAAGTAATAGCTTACTATGCGATAAAACAATTACTCTAATGAATATTTATTTTAAAAAAAAACTCAATAAAATATAAAGTATACTAGGTATTATTTAAATTGAAAGATTTGGAGAGACTAAACATAATATAAAAATAATTTGACTATTGTTTTTTCTCAATTTCGTAAACACAATATTCTAAAACACACAGTTTATATGCAAATTCGACATTTCGCTAAACCGATTATCTGAAGAATTTCTTCGTTTGTAAGATGTGCAATCGAGGGCATTACAAGGGTAAAAGTTGAAAAAGGTTGTACTAATGTATGATAACAGAAACTTTGACTGATTGACTCTAGTTAAGTGATTTGATAATTAATACATCATTATAATGGATATTTCCAGTTATATTGTACTGCAACAATAATCATGACACGAATTCCATTAACTTTAAACTTTATTTCTAAAACTTTTCGCTGTGATGTTTATTTTTAATTAATAACTAGGAAGTTATGTTATGTTGTGACAAAGCGATTAAATTATTCAGTAAAAATATTAGACAGCCAACATTTGTATATTCATTTGAAAGTGTTAAATAGTTTGTTTTTTTACATATTTTAAAACTCAGGTTTAAAATGTCAAGATCATACTTCTTTGTAGGTTATGTGTTTCTAAGCCAGAATTGTATTTTCCGTTATTTTCAATCTGAGACAAATACCAATGTATGTTACTACATCAATCTTTACATTATTTAAACTAATCTAGTGTGTTTGTGTTACAGCTTCATTGACGGTTATGATCACTGGATGTTGGCTGGGATGGCCATCGCCTGCGATCAAACGTCTCATTAGAAATGAAACTGACATTGTCGTAAACCACGAACAGATCTCCTGGATTGTTGCGTTGATGGACCTTGGCAATATCGTCAGCCCTATTCCAGCAGGGTATCTTATGGACATCATCGGTCGTAAAGGTATACTTCTAGTGTCCGGTGTACTGTTCTTTTTCACATGGCTAATGGCCGGCTTGGCAGAATCACCTGTACTTTTATACGTAGCCCGCTTTTTCGCTGGGTTCGGGAAAGGTATAGGTTTCACTGTAGCACCTATGTACCTCGGAGAAATAGCTAGCGTCCCCATTCGCGGAGCCCTTAGCACGATGTTTGCCGGGTTACTATGGTCAGGAACGATGTTTGAATTTGGAATCGGACCGTACGTATCGTTCCGTATGCTTATCATTCTATCCGGAATCATTCCTATTATTTTCCTTCTGTCTTTCGTATTCATGCCCGAATCACCGTACTATCTGGTTATGAGGGGGAAGAACGAAGAAGCGAGAAAATCTCTCAAATGGCTCCGAAACGCACCGGATCTTCTTCCCGGTGACGACATGGACGTAGATCCCACCGAAATAGAACTAAAAGAAATGAAAGCAAGCGTGCAAGAAGAAATGAAAAACAAAGGAAGTTTCTACGACTTAGTGTCATCACCCGGTAACAGACAAGCCACTTTAATTGTCATGGTTATTTCAGCATTCCAACGTCTCTGCGGTATCAGTCCATTATTGGCATATTCTTCGACAACATTACCCGAAACTAACTCTATCATCGGTCCCAGTCAGATCATTGTCGTCTTCGGTATCGTACTCACCGTATCAAATTTCATCGCAACTCCATTGGTCGACAAGTTGGGCAGGAAACCCCTTCTGATATTCTCGGGTGCTGGTTGTGGGGTTGCTACCGGAATCAGTGCTATCTTCTACTACTTCCACCACAGAACGGAGACAGATTGTACCGGTTTTATCTGGGTTCCGTACGCGTGTATCTGTTTGTTCGGTTTAAGCCATTCCGTCGGTATCGGCGTCATTCCTCATACTCTTCTCGCTGAACTTTTCCCGACCAACGTCAAATGTTACGCAGCCTCCATTGCGTCCATCGTCTTCGCTCTGGCTTCGTTTGTAATAAACAAACTCTTCACCACCATTTCCATGAACTTCGGTGTACACACAGTTTTCGCGTTCTTCTCGTTTAACGGCTTATTGTGCGTCTTATTCACACAATTTTTCATCTTCGAAACTAAAGGCAAATCTTTCAGCGAAATCCAAAGATACCTGAATCCGAAGAACTGAACGAAAACGTGAATTCTAGTCGAGATGCAAGTCTGAATACCACGTTTTAAGTGGTAGAATCATCCAGGCCACGGTAATCGCCGCCAGATAGATTACCAGCCCTTCATCTATTTATATAGAACATTTATATTTATTATAAAATGCCACCAAAGAATTAACTGTACAAATGTTTTATTATAATTTTAAAATTTAGTAAAATTGTCGATAAACATTAATTTATTACAAAAGAATTAGTCCCAAATCAAAGTGACGTTGCTTAAAATATATGATATTTCGGCCAATAGAACATTGTAACACGACGGAACCATTCCAAGGTGGATTCTAGACAAGGCGCGTACGTACGAAGAAATTCCATTCACTGATTTGAAATTTATTTAAACAACATTTTCTTCCAGATTAAATATATACATACAATATTAATTCTACGTTATTATTTGTCATTGTTAAGTTGATTTTAGATTTTTGTTTCTTTGCTGCAAAAAGAATGCATGAATTTTAAAACTTGTAATAAATGTTATGTAACAGTGTTTAGAGCTTTTATTGGATTACAACATGCATTCAGTGTGATTTATTTAGTAAAATATATTTTTTATTGGTTTAAAATAAAATAATGTTTTGAATCGTATGCATTTAGAAGTAAATTTCCATAAAAATATAGTAAATTGTACAATATAACTACAATCAATATCCACCGCCAAAAGTTGAGAAAATTTAAATGCAATAAAACATTATTTTTCAGGCCTAGTGACTAATTATTAGATATAGAACAATTTGACTATTTATACCATATATATTACATGTGTTTGTATATATTGAAATTATGTATATAATGTAAAGAAATTGGCCAAAAATAAATGTTGTACAACAGAAAAGCGTTTCACTGCAACTTTCCTTTGTGTAGTTTTTAATATAAATATTATATACATATATTTAAATTTAATTTGTTCATCAGGTAAACCCTTCAACAGTGAATCCCTTAACTTCAATAATGTTTTACAACATGCAAACAAAATATTTAATTAAAGTCCTACTTTATTTATCAAACTTTGCACTTCAAGATTTTCTAACCAATAATATTTTGTATTTATTTTTTTTAATTCATATAATTATATAACGTGCTTAATGTGACAATATAAAATCATTTATTTTTACATAAGCAAAATACATAACAAATAATTGTCAAGAAAATTTATGTTTAAAAATCCTGGTTATCTTAGCGTACAAACCTTGCGATAAATCAGATGCCTTTTAATAAAAACAAATAATTACCTAATGATAAAATTTATGAACCTGATATACCTTAGCATCTATCATGATAGTATTATTTACAGTTGTTTTGGATGTGTAGTTATCTTCCGTAAAGGATGTTTTCGGAATTATTAAAGCAAAATTTATGAGACATATTTTTTGTGTTTTAACAAAATTTATTCATTTGATATTTTTATTTTTTTATTTAGCTTTTTTAAATGTAGTCCTACAAATAATTTATTTTAACATGCTTAAAAATTACCACCGCAAACAAAAGTACGAAACATGATCGACTAAAATTACAAACTAAATATTTTTTTAATAATTCTTAATTATATTTTCGTAAAATAAAAAGGAATAATGACAGTTTAATAAAAATAAATAACGACCTAACCAAAGAGTTCTACTGAATTATTGAAACTTATGAACCTAATCAGTTGACATACAAATGTATGAATTACATTAGTTGTTTTGGAACTATGTGTTGGGATTTGTTTAAGCATTCAAATAATGTTTGCAAAAAACTCTCTAGGTCAATGTGACCGTTCTTCCTTGTTTAAAGCATCAACACTAGTACACGTGTACGAAATGTAATTGTTTATTGAGTAGATTAAGCATACTCTGCCTGAAGGCTAACAATTAAAATAAATACGTAAAATATACTCTTAAAAGATACTTCGACTCGTACAGACAATTTTGTTTGACGTCGGATATTATATTCAAACATAGAATCAGTTAGATGATGAAACACAAGCAATTAAAATGACTCTGATAATATTTGAAAACAATTCATAATATTTTCGTTAAATCTTGTTATAGTATGTTATGACAGTTTAATACAAATAAATAATGGCCTAACCAGTTCACTAGTCTATTGAATTATTATAACTAATGAACGTAATTAGCTGACATGAATATGTCTTATTATATTTTTTAGAAAAATCAAAGTGCAATGCAACGGTTTGTCTTGGATTGAAACGTGCATATTATTTAAATCACCAATATTGGTACACACACAAAACAGTATGATTTATCGCGAAGATTTCAAAGACATAACTCAACTGTACTAATGAAATAAATAAGTAAAATTATATTTTACAATAAATGTTGCACACATTTCTATACGACGTCAGAGAACAGGCCTAACCATAAAATCAGCTGATGAAGTAGATTATACTTTTTATAATCTAGTTGTGTAGTTGATAAAATCAGACACAAACGACCCTGTTCTAGTTTAGTAGCCTATTTTTGTAACGTATAACACAGATTCTTGTATTTTTTTAAATCATTACGAACCATTACATATGATTGATTACAGTGACCCATCGTAATCAAATAATCCTTCGTTTAAGTGAGAAAATAACGTGAAATAAACGGTTCAAAAGTACACCTTTGATAATACCACTCACTGCTTGTGCGAGTAAAAATCATATTGGAAACAAGTAAAACCATTTTATCTTCGGGCAGTTAAAGAATAAAAAACATGTTGATGGCGACACTGTTATCAATGAACTCGTTAAGATTTATAAAATATTAGCGGGCAAATGTTAAAGAGATCAATCAAAGGTCAATTTCAGTAACAATAAGACGGAGAACTTTGATTAGAGTGCTAATACAACTGTTGCGATACAATGCGTCAGATCGAATAAAGTAAACATTCTTTAAATGTAATATGATTTTGTCTGAATTCGTACCTTAAAATGAAAACACTGAACAATTCATACGCCTGTCAGTCTGTTAACATTTCTCTGAAACGGATATTAAGATATGTGTCATATATTATAAAGCGTGGTAACCCAAATAAATTCTAGTAATCAATAAATAATAAAAACTCACAACATATTGTACTGTTCGTTTTTGGGAGGCAAAAGTTTGATACAAAAAATAGTATATTTTATACGCTGTGGTTTGTGGTATAGTTTGAATTGTTTGTTACTTCGAGGTATTACCTATTATATACGGAAAACTCCACCGATCAAAAATATGTTGGTAAATCATTATTTCTTTACACCATTGTGTAAACTTCAATTTCCTTTCATGCCAGCAATGTAAATTATTTTGTTTTGGAGCTAGTCATTGTTACCAACATTACATAATACATATTCCCCTCATCGTTTTTGTCATTAGTTATCTGGTTAGTTTAATATATTGTGAATAGACCTACGCATGATGCTTTGTTTTAATAGAATGTCTATAAAACTTGATGGAACTGCTAACCGTGAATGTAGCAATAATTCCCAATATTTTTTCGAACATGGCGTTACTTACTTTCTTGATTTTTAATAAATTTCAGCGGAAATGTCCATCGCAAAGACCTATACTTCCGTATAACTTACTTTATAGTCATATGTGGACATATTTTACTGTTTTAAGTTTCCATACTTCAAAAGTTAAAACTAAACCATTATAGGACGCCTCCTAAGTCTGTATGACGTCATATTTCTCTAAAAATTATAAATTTATTAACCTAAAAAGGTTATAAAGCGTAATAACCTAAATATATTTTACAAATCAATACTCAATACAAATATTTTACTATACAAATTAAGTTTTTTCTAAATTTGGTATTCCATAAATAAATTAATATTTTTGCGATACTGCTGTCTGAAGATATTTATTTAAGGGTATAACTATCCTTTTAGGAATTTCGCTATATGTAGTTTTCAAGCTATTTTCTGAATTGTAGATTGATTCTCCCACCTTTCTATTTTTTTGTTGAATTTTTAGTCAGCTAGACTACGAAAGTCAAAAAGGCAACGAACCAACCAACGCTTAAAAACAGTTTTACTAGTTCAGTCACTGGTGAGTCTGTTCAAACAAACAGAATGAAAATAACCAAGTTACCTGAACGACAATGCTTGACATGTCAGTAAAAGTATTATTCAAATCTTATAAGTAGATTTTAGGGTTCCGGATTTAAAAAGGAAAACACACAGAATCACTCTTTGCCTGTCTGTCTGTGAAACAGATAAAGGTATCGAAGTAACCCTCATCTAAAAAAATGCTTTATGATACTATCATTTAAAAGAGCTATATTAAAACTGTTGTTAAACAATATTTTGTTATATATTGTTTTAAAATATTTCTGAAATTGTTGTTAAACTGTGTTGATGCGTTATTGAATATATAAAAAGAATAATTGTAATTAATATATGGTCGCGTTTTGTAATTGTTATATTGAGAAAGGCGACTCAAACTCAAACATCTACAAAACCAAAGTCCTACTTTAGTTGCGTGTTTGACAAGTACTTGGCACGTTTTTCATTACTAGTAAACTAAGAACGTAAAACACAACGCAACAAAGCAGTTTTTTATAGTTACAAAATACTAAATTGACCATATTATAAAGACACTTTGCAATATTTTCAAGCTCCACTTCAAAATATTTCGTATGAGTTATTCCAGCAAGTGTATTTATTACATACTTTTGAAATGTATAATTCAGCTAGTTCATAGAATCGCTTAATATTCCATGCCATGAAAATTTGACAAAAATTTACGCAACGAAATAACAATTAATTTGTTTTTTGCAATTACTTAATTTTTTTTGTTATGCTTTGAACCAACAAACTAAAGACTCTTACTATAGAAGATGTCAATTAAGTCCCGCGACAGGATCATTATCTATGTATAGCAAGAGACCCATATATAAAACTTTTTTAAGTCGTGATTGGTGTTAGGGAATTTTTATTAATAGTCGGTGGAACAAGAACTACCAAGTGGTCGGAAGAAAATTTAATTTACAGTCAACGTCGAGTAATACATCATTTTAAACGTATTATTTCTCTGACAACAATGCCAAACCTCAAAATGTTAGAATTGATGGACTTTTTAAAGTGTTAAATGCCGTAACCACTAATGTAACCGTAATAACATTGGTATTCCCAAAACCCCAGAAGTATATTATAAAAAAAGGAGTAATGTGTTTCTTTAGATACTTTAAAATTACGATACATTTGGACTAAATCAACATTTTCAGAAATATTTGAATGCAAACTCGGTACACTCTTATTTCAAAATAATGTAAAGTGACATCATAAGCACTCACTTTTACCACATACCGTTACGTTTAGCGGTGAGAAAATGAATAATGTGTGCGGCATAAACAAATCACTAGCATGATAAAATTACTAATAAAGTGATGAGTAACTTATTAGCCAGATTTATGTGATGATGACGGAAGGGGATTTCGCAAAATAATCGTGATCTTTAAAATTTGACAATCATGAATTTGAAAATATGCAATTTACATTTGCTCCCTACTGCAAAGCATTAACACATTAAACACAATTAAAGTTAATGGGAAACCTCATCGTGCCTCGCACGCCACCCCGGGTTCACTCTTAGCACAATTGTGAACGAAATAATTTAAAGTAGCATATATTTTGGGTATATATTTGAAGTCATAATTTGCTATTAGACACAAAACAAAAACCTGTACATGATTTACTTTAAAAATTTTCAAAGAGTTCTTTGGCTCAAATATGGACTACAGCATACAAATTCAGAGTTCTTGTACGTAATTAAAAGAAAAAACCAACACATTTTCATCAGCATCACAGATTCTGTACTTAGTAGGTGAAACTCAAATATATATTTTGTTTTCAAAACATTTTCTTGTGTTGAGTCTGGGCATCGAATGGTTATTATACTGAGAAACTAACAGTAACATTGCGTGACGTCACAACACAAGATCACCACGCGACGCATGGGGATCGCGTCAGGTCGCCTCAATTTGCCCTCTTGCATAAGAGATGTTTATTTTTTGTTATAAAATACATGTCTATGAGAGTGAAAGATATTTTCAACAAGTGCAGTGAATTCAGAGATTAAACCAAACATACAAACTTCCCTGCAAGTTTGAACATAGTTAAGTGATATTTTCCCAAGTAAACAATTTAATAATTCATAAGCTACAAAGGCATCATAAATAGTATATAATCAACAGTTGGTCAATCTATCAACAAAACATATCAATTCATTTGATTTGACTGACCTCTCTCAAAGTCAAAGCGTAGAGATCATCCAATATCTTCAAAACCTTCGACGTCATAAATAAAAATAAAAAGTTGGCAGCTTTTTTTGTTTCTAATCGCATAATGTATGTAATGAAAATAATAAGATTTAAGGAAAATTCAAGAATAAACAAATTATACTTAACAAATATTTAAAAAGTAAAACTTTTTTCTAAACTTATAACTTTGCAATAAAATGTATTGCAGCTTTAAGTAATAATTACCCGTTTACTCGTAAACGAAATTCTTTAAAGAAAAAAGTTTTATAAGCCAAACATTTTGTCTACTAACATAAAGTGATAAAATAAAGACGCTTTGGTTAATTAAAACGTCCAAAATAACATAACAGAAAGGTAAATTCGTAAATGTGTACACTTTAAATAACTAAATAGATCATTTGCCAAGTTTGATGTCCACACATATAATTTGAATTGTTAGGTAAAATTACGTAAAAACTCTACATTCACTGCCTTTAAAATCTAAAAGGTTTTACCTCACGTAGATGGGGGAAAACTGAAAGGTATGAAATACATTTTGTAATCATCTGTTAAAACTTCAGGTTGTATTTGTGTCACAAGATCTAAGTTACGCTACTTATAAATATAAAACTTAAAAAAAAACTATTTAGTAATTTAATATTATTTACCACCTTAGCTTTGAGGTTATGATTAATCCTACACCTTTATTAAAAAGAAATTGTAAAATTTGTGAGTGGAGCAATGGTTGACGTGCCAATACTATTGTGAGTGATAGCCTACTGTTGTTTGACGGAAATAAGCTTTAGAGCAATTAAACTGATATCCATGAAAATGTTTTGTTAAAGTCTTTATACAATTAGTCTAATGAAGACAATAGAGCGTAGCGCACGTATATCGAGTGCCAGTAACTAGGCTCGAACCTGCGTAAAGAGGATGCAATAGTGCGACCGCACTTAACACCGCTCCGGACACATGGGAATATTTTTCGATACTATAGTTTACACAGTCCTTCCACGATTACTTTAATAGTTCATTATTTTCCTTTAACGTTAACAAAAATTGCGTTTAGTATTTTCTCGCTAAATTACACTATTATAGTTTTTTTTTTAATATACGCCAAAACGAACTTTAAAAGATACAAGCAGATTTTGTGACGTGTTCGTCTCTATTTAAAAATACTACTGTTCATATAATACGTTATAATAGCCTACTAGGTGTATCGCTATGGCTAAATTATTGTCCAATGTTGATAACCGAGACTAGTTTTCATTAGAGTTACAAAAAATAAAAAACAAAAATACAATTAAAACAATAACAATAATTAAACCTTCGGTGGAAACACATTTATCTGTATTTTTACTATCACGAAACTTGATAAATCAATATTTAATAAAATTTTACTAATAAACAAACAAAAAACTATTTAAACAATCCTTACAATGCAATCAAAACATAAATAAATTCAAAAAAGTACAATTAGTTTTAATTTTTAGTTGACCTTTCTAAAACTTTCAATTTCCAAAAAATTCAACACCGTATAGGATAAATTTATGTATGTATGTTGTTATATATTTAAAGAAAGATAAAAATACTATCTTTTTTAATTGTTTTTTATTTCATATTGATAGATAAAATGATTTAGAACTTATTAATATTATAGTGAAGAAATTAATAAACGAATATGTTTGTATGTTATACGAAAATGTACAAATGTTTCCGAAGTTAAACGAATAGGTATTTCTTTTTTAAATTTGTATAACAGAATATTTTTATGTTAAAATGTTGTATTTATATACTGTGTATAAGCTCAAAGCAAATATTATAACGTATTGTAACATGCATTAGTTCTATAACTCATATTTAAAAAAATCAACTTTATAAGAAATTAGAATGATTAAGTTTTAAAAATAACCCGAAGTATAATCTACACTGGGTTTGTTTAAGTATTACAGATGATGGATGAAATCAGCTGTTATATTATATGTTACTAACGTAACATTAATAATTACACTCCCTTTTATAGGAGTTAATATATTTTAAACAAAATTTCATAAATAAATATATCCTTTAAAACAAATGAAGGTGAAAGCATACAATCATATTTTTTCATTTGTCGGGGTGTATGGTATTGTATTAGTTTTATGAGTTAATAAAAACAAAAGGTTTTTTCGTATATATTGTGGTTACACTAACTTTCATTTTTAAATAAAATTGTATTTTTCCTGATAATTTTCTAGAGCACTGTTGGAGATAGTTCGAAATGTTCAAGTAGTAATTTATTTATTATTCGGTTAGCTGACTAATAATTTTTCCAATTTTCTATGTCTAAACAGGTGCGTTACGCAATAAATATCAATGGTTTACGTGTCAATATATTAACGCCAATTAAAACGAATCAGTAAATTGATATCAATCTAGCATTTAACATAAAAGAAATGAGCAAACGATGTGGCTTCTAGTTAATCGAGTTACAACATCGAGAGGGAATCTAATTACGTTCAGTTGTTAAAAACTAGACAGCATTCAATAATCAAGTTAGTCTTTAATCCTCAGATAAAAGTATAGATTTTTGCAAATATCTAAAAACAGTTTAAGAATTTTAACGTATAATTCGATTCTGTTTATTTACTTAGCCTATTTGTAGTTTTCCCTTTCACTGGTCATCATGTAAATACGGTTAACAAATACTCATAAACAACTATTAACTGTAGTTTAAACTCTAGTGTTAGGCCTACAACTAACCAGTCTGATACAAACAGTTTTATACAACTCTGCCTACTGCATGTTGTTAAATTAAGAGTTTAAAGACTAACTCTTCAGAAAAATCATTAAATCCAGTTAAAAAAAAAGAAACTATTTATTTAAAATTTTTCCCAACTTGATTATAAATTTTTAGCCTAATGGTAGTTTCAAAATGAAAATATTTAAAATTATATTTTATTGATAACTAGGGGAAATTCCTGCGAGCTCCGCACGGCAACCTTTTTGTCACCTTCTATACACATTATTATGATATGTTTTCTATATATCAAAGGTGTAGGATTAATAATATCCCCAAAAGATGGTGAAAAAAGTTAAATGTTCAAATCAAATTATTTCGTATATATTTATAACAGCAGTTATAATAAAGGTTGAAATAACCAGCAAGGCTAAGGTCTACACTTGAATAAAAACCTAACCTAAAAGTTAGAAATACAAAAAATTGCTTCAAAGTTTGAAATCAGCTGTTAACGGAAATATTTGAGCAAACAACTGTTTTATCTTTTATTTTATTCAATTGGTTGCTATGGTAATGAATGTAAATACATTCAAGAAATATGTGTTGTTGGCCTAACCTAGAATTTTTCCCGAATAAATTTACAAATAGGCCTTTCGAAATAAAAACTGTTTTTACCTAAATGAATTATAGCCTATGAAACTCAGGAATAGTGTAGCTTGTTATAAGTAAAACTATTTTTTCAATCGTTTCAGTAGTTCCAGAGATTACCCCCTATACATACAAACAAACAAATTTTACCCCTTTATAATATTAATACAGATAGAAATATAGCAGATATAAAAGATCATATATACGGTGAGACCACTGACATGCTAAAAAGTGTCAATTCCAGACACCAAACCACTCCATATTTTAGATCTATTGCAAATCTATTGCAAAGTTATAGACGATCAAAGTTACTATGTAAGGACGAGGGGAAGGGAGCCGTCTACTTCCTTTGTAGTAGCCATTCAAAATGGCACAAACGCGTTACATTTTTCTTACTACAGGCAAACTTCTGAGTAGAATATCTATTACTTTTGTAGTAGTAGGAATTATAATATATATATCTCGTTGTCAAGACGAGCAAGATCGAGATATATTTATAGGTTCAAGAAAAAATCTGCATTGAATAATAAAACATTTGCATTCCAGACCGTAAATTTTACAGATATTTCGCTATCGGTCAAATCAATTAATTCGGTGCTCGGTGATTTTTGGCAGTTTTTACGATCCAATAGCGTTACAAGGGGCGTTACAACAAATTATATGATCGGTTTAGACAACTACCCAATACAAACAGACCTGTTTATTATTTTAAATTGCTTGACTGACAAGCTGACCCATCCTAGCTGACGTCAATAACACACGCTCCGCTCAGATCTCGCATTCCAGACGGAAATATCATTCCTATTTTCAATCTAAAGGTATTTACTCTTCCGGAAAATATATTATATAACATTTAAAGGCTGTACATAATCTGACTTATGCAATGTATGTCAGTCAAAGAAAAAAAGCGCTTTGGTTTCTTTCAAGTTACGCAACTAAAATAGAATGTTTGAAGAAGAAATACATGTCTTATGGACTACACGTTTTGCATTGTTTAGTTTTTCAGTTCAGTAAAGTATAGGCTACTATTAAATACGCTACACCAACTTTGTGTCGTAGAAAATTTTAAGATAATATATATATATTGAAAATCTGGATTCTTCCACCAATTTGAAAATTATTATAGTTTCATCTAGCGTTTAAAAACATATACGTACTAACTTTTTCGCAGATTAATCAAATGTTGTCTTTGAAAATGTTTCAAAAGTTAGTCAAAAATATGTCAACAAATTGGCCAACTTTTTAAAGACTTAAGTAGAGATCGGATCATACATCAAACATTAAAAATTAAAAATAAACAACATGCACGATAGTTCATTAAACGATTTTTAAAATTGGAGACTAAATAGAATAATTAAAAATATTTAATCTGAACCGGGGCTAGAAAACTGACGACTATTTGGTTAAATAAAACTAAAAACGTAGGCTTAATACAAATTATAAATTTAATTTATTCCTACATTTCAATTTTATACTAAAACTCGAAAAATAACACAAATTCTAAAAAGGTATTAAATCTAACCTAGGTTTTTAGTGTTCCGACATTTTTTTAAGGAACAAAAACGTAAAATGAAAAATAACTTTTCATCCTTTTACTCTATACCGAATATTCCCAAGATTGAACCAAACACATTGACACATTTATTCTGCTCTGAATGAGTAGGCCAGGCTTCATCTATTATGTAGTATTAAAGTCTAGGCGAATTTGCAACAAGAATGTTGGCTTTAAGTGTATAGACGGAATAGACAAATTGGTAAAACTAAATGACCTCATAAGTTAAGGTTATAAACTACCTGAACTTTTTTTAAACGTCACAGTTTATAAAATATTAATAGCAGGAGCGGTTAGAGATTACAATTACAACAATCTAAGGGGTTTATATGGGGTTATTACCCATATACAATAAATATAACTTGAACTAACTTCCTATAAGCTATAAAGAGCTAAAATTGTGTAACACGATGACTTTTAAGTCAAAGTAATGAAATAGTATAATTGCCCTAAAAATTAAATAATAATTAAAATGGGATGGATACCCATCTATCTTCTCTATCTTTATTCTGTATAAATATATAAAAATGTAAATGTTCGTTTGTTCAAAATTTCAAATCTCCGAAAGTTCTTCAGCGATTACTTCGACATTTTTACACAACATTACATTCGAACACAATCACGTTTTCATATACTTTTTTTTAAACAGCAGCATCTATTCACAATAAAACAACAAAAATTATCCTAAATATTTAGCAAAAATGTGAGCGCCATTAAATACGCTTATTGATTATAATAATAACTGTAATCAGCTGTTTGCTAAAATATTTCCACTAACAAATGATTTCAAACTTTGAAACAATTATATATATATTTTTAACTTTTAGGTTAGGTTTCGTTTAAGTGTAGACCTGAGCCTGGCTGGTATTTTTAACCTTTATTATAACTGATGATATAAAATATACGAAATCATTCGATTTGAACATTTAACATTATTTACCATCTTAGTTTTGAGATTATTATTAATACTAATCTTTATTTTAAAGAAAACATAACATATGTGAATAGAAGGGTCCAACGGGGTTGGCGTGCTGAGCACGCAGGGGTCTCCCCTAGTATAAAATAAATTGCATTAACATTAAATACCCATATGTTTATTATGCGCTCTACCTCCTGCCCTGATCATAAGAATCTTATTTAACCACAAGAAACTTCAAAATTAATTGCTCATTTCACTCACTAAATCAAGCATTAGCGATGCATTGCCGGATCACACTGTACTGTAATATAAAATACAGTAATAGTATAAGAAGACGAAGTGAGAAGAGGAAACAGATGTGGACATGGTCATGGAAAACCATATCAGGAAAGTCAATACCTGTTCGTGATTTATGACAAATCTTTTATTATTTTCGTATGTGTGTGTTTTGTTTTTGTGTTACAATTTCTTTTATAATTATAATGAACTGTTCAAATTCACTTAATTTTAAGAATTGTAATTACATGTTGTTTTACACTCATTTACCTTGATGTTTTCAGCAGTTTGTTGAATCAACTAATTAATTTGAAATTAAACACTGGTAATAACCAGTATTGAGCTAGCCGGCGGCATTCTCTTAAGCCTGGTTGTGTAATATAAAACATTCACAAAGCTCGATCATTTATTATTACTATCTTTGTTTGCATTAATCTGTGCACATACTTAAAATACATGCCTTGAATCCACACTCAGAAGTACAGATTTTGCAAAACGACCTTGTCAACTGTTTAAGGTAATAGGTACGAACATTTCAATTGTTGTCTGTAATAGTTACTAAAATGTCTCAAGATGAATACAGTACATCTGTTAGCTTTGGATAAGAGATTTGGCATAGTTGCAAGAAACACATAGTTTAAGCCTACTAGCAGGACGTTACTGTTTAGGCTTACATAGCACGTGTGACGTTTTACAAGGTTGCTTTTATAGTGAAGATAAATTGGGAAAACTGCTTTTAAGACCATCCATATCATTAGAACAATGTTATCTTACAAAATGTTCATAATTTGATGTGAAAATCCTAAAAACGTTGGCAGCGTGCGTGCTTCCTTGCAACTTGTCCAATGATCTAAAAACTACTAAAATTCTCTCAATTTGCAATAATTACGCACGTTTTGAAAACCTACAAACAGTTAAAGATTTCATTTCCTAATTTTGAATAATATGTTAAATCAGAAGAAAAATTATAATTTTTCAATAAAATAATGAACAGTAGCTATAACTCACTAAAAACTGTGCAAAATAAAACAGCTGACATTTATATTTTGTACCTTTATAAATGACTATATATTGTAATATTTATTAAAGTAACTCTTATGGTGGGATCTAAGGTCGGGAGTAGACAATGAGCACCGATCTTGGTCTCCAGAACAAGTTTTGGAGTGTCATTAATAATATAAATACAGGGTGACAATTAAGTTTTCGGACAGTTTAATATTTCGGTATATAAGGAAAATTTTAAGGCAGATGTGATTGAGGTACCTACTCTTTGTAAAAATACTATTTTATTAAGATTTCAAAAAATGTATCCGCCATCTTGGATCGGCCATTTTTAATGTAACTTTGTTTACCTACCAGTATCGCAAAGTTTGCGAACAAAGCATATATTTTGTAAACCATACAAATTACAGATACTAAAGGTGATCCACCTGAAGACGTGCCAAAACACCGTAATCTTAAATGGAGAGACGGTTCGAAGATTACACATTAGGTAACTAGCTGATGAGACTAACTATTAAAATCAGTAAGATACATAAAAACTGCAGTTTACCAACCAAATTACTCAAAAATCTACAGCACTAGAACGAAGCATCAATGGAGGAGCACAGCAGTCCATCTGATGCAGCGAATAGGATTATCACTCTAATGTCTGCCGTGTCACTAACGGTGCTCAATTAAGGACTTTATACTGTTCTGAGAAATTTGGTCAGTTAAACTATAATTTTATGTTGTGCACTATTCATACAAAATTTTCCTGTATTATTTCGGAAAGACCCTATCTTCATTTGTTTTACGAGATTTCCTAAAACTAATTGATTTGTAAAAAATAATGTATAATTAGAACATACTCAGTCCAACTCAATTTTAAGTATTACAAGACAATTAATTTGCCTACATATTACAATGCATTACAATGCAAGGCGGAACACACTTAGCCAATTTATTCGGCACTTATACTCAATGTTTATAGCTACAATTATCCTACATATAGGTATACTATTTTCATTGAAATATTAACTTGAACACCTACCAAGCTCAAATAGACTGGGTTAGTTTAAAATTAATAAAGTCGATTTCTACATCTAATGTAAAATAAAATAACGATAAAAAGATTTAAATATATTTTCACTCCAACAAAATTTCTAAAATGTTTCATTTGTATAATTTTAAATATTTTCCCAAATTTAAACAGCAGAATTTGATAAATCCATGTATCATTTAGAGCATTGAGAGGTTTCACGAGGATGAACCTACACTCTCGATTTAATAGTAGGCCTAGTAGAAGGCAATAATGTCCAGTAGGCCTATTCTTGGTATTTATACAAATCTCTTAAATAATATAGAGTTTCTATTCTTAATAATTATTGGAACACAAATTAAATCTATATTAAGAAATGTTTCAATAATTACGTACTGTACTTACAAATCGTATAATAAATTAGGTAAATTGCACAGAAATAATAATTATATATCTTTACATAAAAAGGAAATGATTCCTACTGTACTTATCTCAAACAAATTTCCAGTCATTTATGTAGGCTACCTAGTATATTTAACGGTACCAATGCCATAAATAATAAACTGATAATAACTATAGAGCCACAGTATTAAAGGGAAGGAGAATGGGGTTGAATTTCAAAATGTTAGTGCAGCAGAACACAATGTTGGCGTTCAACAATATGAAGCTTACAATTTAAAATAATAAATAACACCAGCATGCGCCATCTATTAACCACACAGAGAATAACAAGTACTAGTTACAAGCACTAGGTAGCGTGGTAGTGTTGAATTATCGTCGCTTCAATGAACACGTCACGTTATTACGCAAAAGCTGTTGCAACTCGCCGGCCTGACGGACACACAAGTTGCTAAGTCGATCGGGTTTCAAAAGTATTATTGAACTTACGATGAACAATATTAACTAGAAAACATAAATACCATTTACAAGAATCTTAATCAAAATATACAGGCCTACTTTCTAAGCACGATGTCATAGGGTTGCGTATCAAATTCGTCATGAACGAATTCACAAATAAATTAAGTTGGATTTTAATTTTCCTTTCAAATTTAAATAAAACTGTATTGTAAAATGTCCGCAAAACAGAATAAAAATAGAACTGTATTTTTTTGTAAATACTGAAGCCAAATTACGCAAACGCAAAATTTGCAAGTTCTTTGTATTTTAGTTTGTATGAGGGTATGAATATGAAGTCATAAGTGAGATTAAATTAGATTTCCGATTTCCAACCATCGAGTATTGCCAAAATGGTTACTCTATAAGAAGTAGACGATTTCCTCCCCCTTGTTCTTACAATTTTAGGCTTGCCAACATATAGAAAAGGTCGTATTGCGTGTTACATTTTTATTGAGTGTTATATTTTAACTTACTGTTGGGAGCATATCTTAACATAGCGGTTTTCTATTACCATATAGCAGTTTCTACTATATGGCTTTTTTCTTGTAAGCACCGTTAAACATAGATGAAACAGTCAGAAGATAGGCCTAAACCCCAATTAACTCGTCCAAAGTTTTTAGATATAGAAAATTGTAGCCTTTTTCGTTTTTGTTTGGTGTTAATTTAGAATTAGCCTAAACATTTTTATAAATACAAAATAAATACACATTTTAATTAATTCGTTTGTATTAGTTTAGATAAAGACGCATGCGTTTAATTTGTAATTAAAAAAGGAAATTCAAATTTACTTTACTAATAGTATATATGACAAAGTGTGTAGCATTGACAATAGCAACTCAAAACACTTTATATTAAACCTCTTCAGTATATTCATCCAGAGCATATCCAAGAAAAAGGCTAAGCGAAGTACGCATCCGTGTACGGTCCCAGGCAAGAATAAATCATATTCACAGTTGAATATAAAAATTACGACATAAAACATAATTACCAGACATTTAACCCAAAATATACTTAAAACTCTTATTTATCAAGCTTTCTTTTCAAATTGTTCATCAACTCGAAGTCCTCTCTACTTGGGGAGATGTCCGACCCCTCCCCCCAGACTCCCCGGTAAAAGGGGCACCGAAATATTGGTAGCTTACGTTAAAAATGGCCCCACTTCAACATTGACAGCTAGGCACCTTCGCACCTTAATGTCGTAAGTGGCAGAAACATGAATGGTTAAAGAAAACGTTCTACATCACGTTTTTAATAAAACAGAATCATAAGTTTTCGTGGAATATGTTAGTAGTTTGACTCTTGACTTAAATATACCTATCTAAGTAACAAGTTAAATTAGTTTTATTTAAATTTTAAATCAGTATGTTAACCTATCAAACAACAAAAATCCCTATCTTAAAAAAACAATCTTAAATACTCAAATCACAGTATTTTGTTAATTTTAAACATAAATTCAGCAGTCAAAATATGTATCTTTTCAATGACAAACAAGGTTAATTTAATATTATCATGTATACAATTTGAAAGGATGGAAGTAACTAACATCGCATAATTGCATGCATCATAATTGTGTACTGTTTATACTCCAAAGAAGGTCAGAAGCGGGTTTCCCAATCGTAATGGCTTACATCCACGAACAAAATTATGCACCTAAAAATTATACAATTTGAAGTATACAAAATTAAGTAGTAGGTAAACAATTTATTTTCTAAATGGTTCCAAACAACCCTTCATACCTGTTTACCTACTACTTCATTTATTTATACTTCAAATTAAACTTCACATTGAACTTGGTTGAAAAATAAAAAGATGCTTATAAACAGCTAAAATAAAAACAGTTGTTATACAAAAAATGGGGGTTTCCGACAAACAATGTAATCTCTCAACTTTAAAACAATTAAGATTAAAATTAGTGTAGGCCCTATAACTTGAATCTCTTTGTTCCTCAAAGTTGAGTAAGAGAGCTACAGAACCGGCGCGAATGCTGGCACTTAAAGCAAACCGCTACTAACCTGACTAAAAACATCAGTACCCGGTACATCTCTGTTTAACACATTCACTGCTAAGGACGCACATGTGAGCTTGACACTGAACACTAGGAGAAGCGGCCGACGCACAGTGCATCGCACGCCAACCCGCATATTTTGAGTATTTTGAATGAATAAATGAATTTTTTTATTTCCCCTTAAGTACAATAATTGGCTTGTTACATAATATTTACATTTAAATAGAATTACATACAATCACATGTAGAAATCTTAGCATACATAGGTGTTGTAAGTGTTCAATATTGTTTAATTTTACTAATAATAACATAACATAATAATAATAATAACATAACATAAATATTCTAAACTAACATAAAAATGCCAATTAAGTATAAGTATTTACGAAAAAAAAAAGGAAATTAGGTAACCCTTTTGGCAATGCCAGCTTTGGGTTTACCTTCAATAAAAAGTGAGCAACAATACCAGCAAGAGACTGTCAACAAGTCGCTACCCATCCCCGCAGCTTAAAAAGTAATTTCCCTTTTTAACTTGGTTCTATCCCGGAAAAGTCCTCCCCTTTAAATAAAATACTGCTTATTCCCCCACTTCAAAAAAAAAGAACAAGTTAATACTGTCTATATACTAATTTGATACTAATCTATACCAGGCAAACAAAGATGTCCTCAATATTATTATACTGCAGTAGCCAATTGTCAATTCTTTTTAAAAATGTTTTGGTTCCAAGAATTTTTTTAATATCTACTGGTAAAGAATTTAAAAACTTAGGTGCATAGTATAGATAGGTTTTCTGATAAAAAGTCAGCCTAGGCTTTGGTAAGATGTAGAACTGGTCCCTATGTGAATAAGCCATTGTAGATTTGGCCACAGCCACCTTGTTTTCAATGCACAGTGCATTGCGTGTTTCGCACGCCAATTTTAAGCCTATGTGCTATGGACGAACATGCGCGTCCACTTAAAAATATTATTAATTATTACGTAGAAAGGTTTTAAAATAAAAAATAAAGTAATTCCTACTAATTTAGGCTATAAATTAAAAAAAAAATAAAAGGTCAGCTCCTATTTGCGTAGGAAATACGAAATTTGCATAGCAGTGAACGTGTTAAGGGTGAGGTAAACATCCACTAGTTCGTTTGAAGGATGAATCACATTAGAAAGCGGTGTGGGAAAATGTTTTTTTCTTCACTTACGCCCTTTCCCTACACATCACGCCAGGGCGAAGCCAAGTGCCAGGATTCAACGACTACAGACTGGAAAGTAACCGAAATTCAGACTGGGTGGTTAATTCCAAATATAAAAAGCGCAGAGTATTCAAGTGCATCTACCCTCAATGGCAATTTAATTACAGAAGAATTACTTTATCATTTCTTCAAGTTTATTAAAATTAGTATTTTGTTTTTTCCACAGTGGTCTATTTATATGTGCTATTTTCAATAAAATAGTTTTAATACGTATTTGTTTTACATGATTGTGGTTCATTTTTTACAATCAATATAATTTCGGAGCGCCAAGGTTTAGCTTAGAAGTCACTTAAATACTGCTCTACTAACTACTAACTGATAATTCTAATAATTAATAATAGTAATAACTAATTCTAGATACGCCAATAATAGGCCTACTGAGTTAACCCGTAGCAAAGGTGGAGCAAGGCCCCACCGCCCCGCCCCAGTACTCAGTTTCCCCTCCAAAAATCAGATTAATATACAGTACTGACTTTGCGATACCATATGAGGTAATTCACTGATAAAAACCGATCCTTCATTTATCCTAACTACTGAGATACTAACAGTTTTTATCCAAGAAAAAATACACTTCTCTATAATTTTATATTAGTTTATGTTTATATACTGTTAGTTTTTATAAATATGTGTTACTAGTAAAATTGTAATGAGGTTTTATTATGAGTCTAACACAACTGATTTCTTCAAAATGTTAATTGCAAAACTTTCAGAAATAGAGAGGGCCATTGCCCTCTCTCATTAGTTTTTGTGCTATATTTTGAAGATTATTTAGAACCTACACATCACAAAATATGTATAAATAGTTTTTGTCTCCGAAAGTGCATTTATTCTTAAACGATACCCACCATGACACAACAGAGTGTCCCATAAGTAAACAGTCAAACTTCGGGGAATTGTTCCATGGGTCAAAATAAGAAAACAATTATATCAATTATTTTGTACAAAAAACAAAATGGCGGATATCTGGAAAACGAAGCGTTTTCGTGCCTATGTTTATGAACTTTTTTTCTTATTTTTAACCATAGAATCATTCCCCAAAGTTTGACTGTTTACTTGTGGGACACCCTGTATAATACAATACCTAATTTTTTGAGGTTCCAATTTGTATCCGTTCGGAAGAAAATCGACTGTGACAGACACACAAGATGATTCCGTTTTTTTCTTTTAAGTTGCGGAATCATAACAAACATTAACATATAACAGTCATCTCATCTTTAAATTGATACAATAAAAAATTGGTCATTTAGATCGATAAAAATAGACAGGGAAATAAATATACATTACAATGTCAAAATGTAATACGATAATGAATTTTATCAAAATCTAATTAAAATTACTTAGTTTTTATGTGATATTGTGAACTTTTTACTAAAAATGTCGTCTCTTAAGGTATAGTATTACATTTATTTTCTTTATTATGGAGGTGAAGTAGACTCCTCTGTTCCACGTAACCCTAATTATTAGCGATTTTACGGACAAATAAATACAAACTACACTCAGAAACTTCGTACAGTAGGCTACCAACGTAGCATACAGTATCACAGAGCATATACCCTCATGCTAATAGGTGTAACACAAAAATCTTCAAATTGGCAGACTACATTATACGCAACTCGCTTTTTACAATTAAGAGATACTGCCAAGTCAAACGATAAGAACGAAGGGAAAGGGACGCCCTATAGAGTAGCTGTTCATTTCACAATACTGGACAGATGGTTTTGAGTCAAAAGTCTGAGTAGAATGTCTTGTACCTGTACCGATGGATACGTCACAAGATGTTTTATGACTGTAGGAGTGGTCGAAGTGAGTGTAGGTTAGACTGACATAAAAGTAGAACCAATGAATACTTAAATGTATTCATTGGTATTAAATGAACATTTAAGTATTCATTGGTAGAACTAGCATAGCAATGGATCTAAGTAGAGGCGTTTATTTTAAGTGGCGCAGTGCATACAATCATTAACGGATACTAAGCAACATTTTTTAATAATATTTTACAATCTATAAAATTTAAAGAATTATTAACATTGGATTTGTTTTAGTTAAGCCACACTCCAACCTCATTAGTCATGTGGGCACAAATTGAAGGCGAACAAAAAACTACAATATAAACCACGGGCTTTAAACCTTTGGAAAATTTGTTCGCGACAGACAAATAAATATAAAATATCAGTAAAATAATACAAAATATCTGGTGTGTCCACTCACATGACTTTCCTTACCATTTTCTTAGAAACATCAATAAATCAGTTTACTACAAAATTTTACAAAATTTAAAAATTAATTAATAAAACTTTTAGCACTGTTCGGCGTATAATTAGCGAAAAAGTTGGACTGGCTTTTATATTTACCACCAGAAACATGGGCTGGGTCCGTTTTCTTTTGATACTACAGAACTTTCCATAAAAGGCAGATTAATCGAAATTTCATGTGATCCTGTTGAATTTGTTGTTCGGTGTTGGCAGAGAATACAAAAAAGTATCAAACAGTGCTCTAAGTTAATTAATCAGATTTACGAGACTGTATATATTTAAATGAAGAGGGTTTTCGAGTTTGACTTATTTTGAAAAACAAACACAAAAACTGACTGAATATCAATGACGATAAGGTTATTTAACAAAGTTAGAGCCAATCATTGATCAACTGTGTTAAGATAAACAAGCTTAGCCTTCTCGTTAATATCTCCTGAAAAAGGTCTATTTTTTAATTTTGTAAGTTCGATTTTGTAAAAATTCCATTAAAAATTTATTTTAGCATTTACTCTGGTTTCTATTGAATTACTTAGGGCCTACTACAATCCAATTAACTGATTGATAGGCCCTAAAAAAGAAAACGTTTTCAGAAAATACTGAGCTTACTATATAAAGGGTAAGCACAATTTTCAACGTAATAAATGTACAGGGCATACAATTAAACATTTCGATCGAAGACCTGAAATATATTTTGGAAACAAAACAAAAGATCATACGTGATTATTTACAGTTAATCAAAAAACGAGTATAAGAATTTAAAAAAACAAAGTTTAGAAACCCAAACTTAAAATTGAAGGTGAATTTATTAGAATATCGCAGCAGCGTTAGAAATCTAGGCCTGACAATCACATTAAACTGGACATGCAATGAAGAATTTGCTGGGATTCACACTTTTAAAAAAATGAAAGATTTTTTGCCATTACATATTAGAGTGCTCTAAGTCAAACCATTAATTATGTCATACTTTAACTACTGTGACACTGTAGTCAGTGACATGACTGTGGAATTGGCTAAAAACTCCAACGCGCTCAAAATGATTGTATTCAATGTATTTTCTATTTAAAACGTGATGATCATGTTAGTCCCTATTATAAACATATCTCATATCATATCTTTTAAAAACTTGATGCATTTTAGATCTTTTAATATTTTAACTACATTGCGTTTTGTCCTTCAAACTAGAATGGCGACTTACTTGGCAAATAAGTTTGTTTTTGCCTCGGATATAAGTGCAAAAGTGCTAATCATTCCCAAGCACAGAACTGTAAAATATAAGAAATATTTTGCCGTAATGGCATGTCGCTTGTGGAATTCGTTACCATATTCCCTTAAAACTATTGATAGCCGTGCTCAATTTTCAAAATCATTGAAACTTTATTTCATGAATAGTATAGACGTGGGCTGATACCTTTGCTAGGGGAGTGTAGAAAAGGGAATTTGTTTCATTTACTTATTTAAATTTTATGATGAATGAATGTGAGCGTGAATGTTGTTATCTAAGTTTTAAGAAACTATATTAGCTTAGGATTTTTCTTTTCTAATTCTCGTAATTTTATGTGGAGTTTTCTTTGTATTTATTGTGTTTATTTATGTTTTGTTTTAGGCTTAAGTTAATTATGTCAATATGTTTAAAAATTGTAATTGCATAACAATGCGTTAAGTGTAAGAGAGGACCATATGGTTCTAACGTCCCCCAAAATAAAGTCTATCCTATTATAGTCTATTATAATCATTGTTATACTCCAACAGCAAAACACTTAATTGATATCCTGAACAAGTTATATAGAACGTAGTTTAAACCCCCGTTTAAATATGTTGTTATAGAAGTCTTTTATCCCATAAGAAGCAAAAGGGGAAATTAAAAAACCTACAATTATATATATAAAACATTTTGTGAATGGCCTCATAGTGCTGCTCGTCTATTGAGTTAATATTATGTGTGGCGCAATTTTAATAGTCTACGTTTAAATTAATGTTTAATAATAGCGTACAAAAAAAAACAAAGCAAAGAACATCATGTACTTGCTTACTTACATATACTTTACAAGAACAATATAGAGTATCCGAAACATTTATAAAAAATAAATTTCCGTTCATTTGGTGTACGGCAATACAATCATACTCATCCTTCTTTCACCGGGCCCCAACAATATATAATTTCTTGAAGCCATGATTCTATAAGTTGATGTAGTATTAATGTAGGCCTATTGTACATTAATATCATTTTGGTAAAATTATGGACGGTACGGAACCCATGGCTCTCCGAGAGAAGAATAACTTGTAATTATCTTTATTCTTTCAAGATCCTTCAGTTGCCTATGTACGAATCATACTTGGAGCGGTAACAAATGCTGTAGATAATTTGACGTTTAAGGTGTAACATTGCTCAAAGGCCCAAACACTGCAAGCTAAGCAAGTTTATGGCTATGTGAGTGAACCAGGCAAAAGATTTTCCTACTATAAAATCTGTCTTGCATAATGTACAATGTTTAATGAATATAGTATCAATACACCACTCTGGTGCACTACTAAATAACAGACACTGTCAGCAATGGTACGTCTATGTATTGTAGCCCTACGCTCGGCTGCATATCTTTGCCCAAGTAATTGACATTAATTAACCTAGTCTTCTTAATCAAATATGACAGAGGTCACGTTTCAGATCATGATAGGAATTTTGTCTTTTTTGAATGAAATCGAAAGCATTCGACTATTCACTTTATTTAGACAGACGACTCGTAAAGGAAGCGTAATCAGGCCTACAAGACAATGGTTTTAACATTTCACTCTTTGAATTCCATCGTATAAAAACACAACCCCTCCTCTCTTCAATTGACTTCTATTTATATCACTTAACAACTCTCGGTTTTTGTGAAATGAAAACAGCTAATTAGCTGCTATGATGACTGTTATGTTCGTTCCTATGGCAAAGATGTGGATTTAAAAGTGTCAATCCTATTCTTAAAAGATAGTTTTAAAACAACAAAGATTTGTTGTTGTGTATTTTAAAGGGACTTGCAATGAATTTAACAATAGAAGTAAAAGCCTGCGTATATCCAGTGTTGCCCAAAGAAACTTGTTACCCTAAATTACCTTAGACATTGACCAAATATTCGAACTTTTACAAGGAGTTATTTGTTGATAACCTTTTACGTAAGACTGTGTCATAATGCAAATATAGGTTACTGTTTTAGCTAAGTTAATAAGACTACTTTGTAATTTGTTTAAATTTAAAATGTACAAACAGCTCAAGCATTCATTTCAAGTAGAATCAACTAATTGGCCCGGAAAATATATAAAACACACCATAATTATATATTATTTCAAAGTGTGTTTTGCTGATACTAACAAATATAATACACCACACTGCAATAGTTTCTGAAATGTGTTAAACCAGCAAATGTCCAAATACATTGCAGTAATATAATGTAGATGTTGATTTATACTTGGTACTTAGAGCTAATTAGAAATAATTCAGAATTTTAACTCGAAATGATCAATTGGTTTTAATGCTATATTTGTTAGGCTTCTATTTAACAATACTTTATTTTTCTCTTATTCTTTGAAATAAATAAAATGTTATGTTTATGTCAAAGCCATTTTAATATTTTTCTTTTTTAAACTAGATATTGGCAGCTGCAGAGCCTTGTCACAGACAAGATACATTTCACTCTGTGGCTGTGGGCATGAATTAGATATACTTTACTCAGTGGCTGCAGGCAGGAATGCACAACAGCTCCCTCGGAGGCTCGACTCCTTAAATTGACGTGGCTTTCAAATGACGTCGTCGGTCCTATTGTGTGTTTAATTAAACCACTAAACGTTTTAACAGTAACAACTGCTGCCTGCCCAGAACACTATATCGTACCGCCATTGTTTGCAAAGTATCTTGTTTAATTTGATTACGTCGTATGCAGTTGCACATGACGTCAGCTGATTGTACCTTCAATGTGCAGATCAGAAGTCACTATTGCGTCAGCGCAAATATTGGCCTAGTAATTAAATTACGGATGTAGAAATTTAAATTTACAGCTTCCGTAATAATCTAAGACGTCGTAAAAAAGTACTTTTATATTGTAATAAAAATTAAAAATGTTTAATGGCATACCAGATTTGAACAATAGTTAGTTGCCATAACACTAACAATAAATCATAGGTTTTAGTCAAGTTACTTACATTGCATTATGATTGTGTTCAAAGAAAACATATTTCACATTTAGGCTTAATTTGGCCTAAACTAAACTAGCAGCAGGCAGAGATTAGAATTGCAATATTTATCTATAAAAGCTTAAATATGGAAACTTGGAAACCCTTTCTATACATATGAATCTGGTATTCTGCCTTATAATATGTATAAAGTGCTACAATATTCTTGACAAAATCATACTTTTTTATGAAGAATCCGACCCTCCGTACATACCCACAAAGGATGTTATGCCGGGTAAGGAGGGATATGTAGAAATCTAAATTTTAAAGATATGGACATAAACCAGACAAAAAACACAGGGAAACTCTTAACACAGTTCGAGTGGAAACAAACTCCGACTTATGTCTCAAAACACAATGGGTAAAAGTTCACATTTTCTAAACACATTAAAAATGATAAAAAAAACGACAAATCGAATTATACACCATTATATGTTGATTATGGTGATAAAAAGTAATTTTACAATAAATTAATTCATCACTTGCAGCTAAGATTTAAAACATAATCTCCCATTTGTTGCATCTACAAATATAAAATAACCAACAATAATAAGGCTGATGAATTTGCTAAACTTCCGTAAAATTTACTTTGAACAGCAGCGACATTACAGCTGCTGTTGATGTGTCAATTCAGACACAAATCAGCAGTTTAGTTGTAGTCATCGACCACAGAATTAAATAGACTGGACAAGTCGAACGTAAGAGTGAAGCTAGTTTTAGAGTCGAATACTCACACAATATGGCGGAGTAAAATACTCACAAGTCGCGAGCCGCCCGTACATGTTGCCACATTACCCGCGAAACGAAGCTCGTGTTCTAACTTTTGTATGATAGAAACTACAATAGCTAATTTTTCTAAAAATACTTTTCGGAAAATGTAGCTTTCAGCTACATTTCTCTCGCTTACATGACGCACTTGCCCTAAAAACTCAATGTTTTCTCGGAATGCAACTTTTTGAGGTCATGAATTAAAAAGTATAAACAAGTTTGGACTTCATTCGATTTTTAAAGTGCCAAACCATTTTTATTTTAAAATTGCGAACACACTATTAGCGTCCCACACTATTAAACTGTAAGTTTGTCAAATTTCAAAGATTTTCGAGCATTTTCAGCTATAGAAACCACGATGTAAATGAATAGGGCACACTGAAATTTTCAATCCTCTCTAGGCCTGCTCGACGTTTCTATCCTCACACAAGATGGCCGACCTGCATCAATTCCATCAATCTACAGACTTATGGCATGACCAGTCTATTTAATTCTGTGGTCGCTGGTTGTAGTAAAACTGAACCAAGGATTATATTTCTATTTACTTGAAAACCACATCTTCTAACATTTAGGAGTCAACACATAGAGCGAAGTGAAGTAAATAATTCAATTTGAATTCAAAGTCCTCAATCACCACTATTAAGTGCTAATACGGAAAGCACTTTTTGTGATCATTAACATCAATATATTTTATTTTATTAGTATAGATTACATTAGGAGAGACCTCTGACCGCTCGCTTAATAATTGTGAGCGAATAATTTATCGTAGCTTTTTTTATATTACACGGATGTGTATTTCATACTACACACTATAATTAGACAAGATTAAATTAACAGTTCTTTTAAAACTGTTTTCAAAATCTATCCTAGAAATAAAATATTAAAGTTATGTTTCTTAAATACCAAAGTAATATTTATTATACATGTTATTCAAAAATAACTGTCATAAACTCATATAGGCATCATTTATATATTTGATGTCTTGTTGCTAGAGTAATTACAGTTCAACAAGTTATTACCAAAAACATGGTTTTGTAACACCTATTTCTAGAGGACAGAACCGATTTTTTAAAAAATTTAGTGCAGTTCGAATGAGGTTATTAATACATTAACAAATAAGTGTCAAATAACTTTCAGAAACACAACACTGGAAAACCACCTAACCTAACTATTATTGAGTGGTCTATTGAAAATTATTTTTAAATCTTCAAAAGTCCTTTCCAATAACTCCAACATATTTAAATTGGTCCAGTTAGACACTAAATAAAGACATTACAGCAAAAGTCTTATTCTATTTATAAATGATTTTAAAGGATAATAGTTAAGTTATGTGTAATAATTGTTTATTTCAATCCGCCATCCTATACCAACAAAGTGAACACAGCAATATTGTATGTACATTCGCTGTCATTATCTTTAACTTAGTTATTATCCTTCATCCGATTGTTTTGCCAGTTTACACCATGTGAAAGGGAATCAAAAGGGCTACAAAAAAGGTGTCTTGACATTTTTTGTTAAAATATGCGGTTTTTGAGTAATTTAGGTTTGAAATTTTCAAACAGCCGCCATTTTGAAACTTATGATTGGATTGGATTGCTTATTTTTCTTAAGATATATCATTGTTAAGTTAAACTTCATACCAAGTTTGAACTCAATCAGTCAAACCGTTCTCTATATAAGAATTATTTTGTACAAAAAACAAAATTGCGGACATCTAAAAAAACTGAGCGTTTTCGGGTCTGTGTTTATACGTACTTTTTTTTCTTATTTTGACTAATAGAACCATTCTCCGAAGTTTGGCACTTTACTTATGGGACTCCCTGTATAATGTTATCCATAAAGTATCTTAAATAACTTTTTTATGGATAATTCAAATTTAAAAAAAATAAGATTAAACAATAATATAGATCAGTCATGGGCAAAGTACTGCCCCCGGGCCAAGTGCGGCCCTCGGGCTAGTCTGATCCGGCCCGCGACACGATTTTGATTAACCCCTAAAATTAATTGCACATAGGAAGTGATAATTTTTTTTGTGCAGCTATAATAGTTAACGGGAGCCTTAGGTATGGTATTATCGCATCTAACACTAACTGAGTTTGCATCGCGTGTTTTCTATCCGTAGAAAATGTATGTATATCGGTAGTATGGCGATTTAGTGCGATGCGTGTGGCCTGTCCTGTAGATCGTTCGGTGTTGCTCGGTCAAGTTCGGGATGAATCGGCGCTAGCAATATTGTTTTGTCCGTCGGCTGTTCTCAAGGTCAGTGTAGTTCAGACAGTCACGTAGGCCACGTCACCTCTGCAACTCTTAGTCTGACTTGTATTTATATAGTTGAGTTTGTCGGTAGTGTGCTTTTTGACCGGTACAATGGCAACTAAATAACGTAAAGTTGATTCAGAATGTCGTGTTTTTAAAGATGAGTGGACTTGGAAATACTTTTTTACACCTATTAAGGATAAACCTGTGTGCCTAATTTGCAATGAAGCTGTAGCCGTATTCAAGGAATTTAACCTCTCTCGACATTTCATGACAAAACATAACAACGCCACTTATGAAAAGATGACTGAAGAAGAACGGAAGCAAAAATCAGGAGCTCTACGTAAGCAAATATCAGGTCAGCAAAATATTTTTAAAAAGCAGAACAGCTCTCAAAAGCTTGCTACACGTGCCAGCTATGTTGTAGCATACAATATTGCTAAAAGTAACAAAACATTTTCTGATGGTGAATTTGTAAAAACTTGTTTACTTCAAGTAAGTGATATTTTGTGTCCTGAAAAAACAAGGGATTTTGAAGCAGTAAGTTTGTCCCGAAAAACAATTACGTCTAGAATTGAAGCTATTAACAAGCAGTTTGTAACACAACTAGAATCAAAGATAAGCACGTTTAAATTCTGTTCTTTTGCGTCGGATGAAAGCACCGACATAACTGACACAGCTCAGTTACTGATATTTATAAGAGGTATAGATGACAACTTTGGTGTTACTGAAGAATTAGCCTCCATGCGTTCATTAAAGGGAACGACAAAAGGATCAGACATTTTTGAAGAATTTCAAGAAACTATCACATCTTTGAAAGTACCTCTGACCACTATTTGTAACATTACTACTGACGGAGCACCAAATATGACAGGGGCAAAATCTGGTTTTGTAGGCAAATTTAATGAATCATTTCCTGGGAACGAAGTGGTGTTTCTTCATTGTATCATCCATCAAGAAACTCTGTGTAAATCTGCTCTAGAAATGAAACATGTGCTTGATGTTGTTATTAAAATTGTTAATAGCATTCGTTCGCGAGCACTCAACCATAGGCAATTTCAAGAGTTTCTTTACTCATTGCAGTCAGAATATTCTGACGTACTTTACTACACCAAAGTAAGGTGGCTCAGTGCAGGGCGGGTTTTTGAACGAGTTTGGGATCTAAAAGACGAAATTATCTCTTTTATGGAAGAAAAAGGAATGGACGAGTGTGATCATTTGAAAGATATGTTATGGCTTTCAGACTTTGCATTTTTTACAGATATTTTTAGCCACATCAATAAATTGAACCTTAAACTCCAGGGAAGAAATCAATTGATTCATGATACTTGGGGTCATATCAGGGGTTTCAAACTGCAGTTAAATCTATTTTCACAAACAACTACTCAAGAAAGACTTCACTCATTTTCCAAGGTTAAAATCCATTGCAGTTACAGAAGACAAAGTTAAGAGCTATGAGAAAAAAGTAAAATGCCTTCATGAAGAATATGAACGAAGATTCCAAGACTTCAAAGTTATCGAACAGGACCTGGAGATTTTTAGCATGCCATTTAATTTGGATTGTGAATCAGTTAAACCAGAACTGCAGCTCGAACTAATTGAGTTACAATGTAACACTGAATTGAAACAACTATTTCTCTCAATGTTTCGAAGATTGAGTTCTACAAGGCCCTGTCAAAAACAACTTTTCCAAACCTGAAATCTCACGCTCAGAAGATAATTTCGATGTATTCCTCTTCTTACATCTGTGAACAGGTGTTTTCTACTATGAAGCTTCGCAAAAACAGTGTTAGAAACCGATTGACTGACCATAATTTAGCTTCACTACTGCGAATCAGCTCTTCTCAGTTTCTACCAGATTATGATCAACTTTTAGAATCTCAGTCACAGTTTCATCTGTCTCATACGCCTTCATGCTCTTCTAAAGATTAATCATTTTTTGTGACTTGTTTGGAAGCTTTTACCATTTTAGTATATTAGTTGTGTATGATGTAAAATTAAACAATAAAAAGGTTTAGGCCTATAACTTGTATTTTTTTTTTTGGCCCGCCTGTAAATTTTTAAATTTCATCTGGCCCTCCTTTTAAAAAGTTTGCCCATCACTGATATAGATGCATTATGATTTCTAAAATGTGAATAATACAAACCAATTACCGTATTATAAGCATTAAATAATTAATAATGCGGCAGCTTTATTAGGGAGTTCTTGGGCATAAAAGTATACTGCAATTTTGTAGGATCAATAAAGTTGGGTAAATGCCAGCTAAAAATTCGTTTTTTGGTATGTTACCCTTGCAACATTATACCATATGATAGGGTAGCTATATGATAGCGTGAGAATAACTAGCTGTAATAACGATACAGTAGTCAACACACTAATTGGAAATAACATGAAAAATATCTACAGAATGACGAAACGCAGTAAATGTCAGATTTTATATTTTTGTAATCAGTTGACTGCAGCCATCTTGGAATAATTGAACTTATTACAGCTTGTATTGAACTGATTCTAACAGTATTTACTCTAAAGATATTCTGTAAGTCTTAACTTTGCTGTAAATGTGTTGTTGAATTATTCATGTGAGATTTTTAGCAACTGTCTTTCCAGAGTAAATATTATAATTAGTATTTTTCTTTAAAACTATTGATTTTATGGCAGTCTTATGCATCAGTGATTCCCCTTCCGACTACAACTTTTACTTTTTAATAAAGGAAATAATCTAACTGTTAATGTGTGTAGCGAATTTCTATTTGTTAAAGGCTTTTGTATGGAGTGAATGTTTTATGTTCTGCAACTTTTTAAATAATGACCTGAAGAAGGGCGAATATCTGAAACAGCAATCTCCAGAAGAATAAATGAAAAAGAAATGCGTACCAAAAAGGTAAATATAAATAAGTAAAGTAAACCCTAAATCCTTAAAGCTACTACTTTTGAGATTAATAAAACTAGTTAGGTGCAAGCTTCTATTATTTTTCTAGACTACTTTGTCTGAAATGGTTTACAAAAATAATAGTGCGTATGAACTATTGATACAAACAAATGTATCGACCATGATACAAGTTTTAAAAATAGTATCAACTCTTATAAAAGCGAGTGTACCTACGTGAGTAGCATA
>JAGFPH010000050.1:1259350-1287724 GCA_018207615.1 Philaenus spumarius
CAACACAGATAATTCCACTAAACAATTTTTTGGAGTTCAGGGAGCACCAAAACATATAATTCCACTAAAAATTCAAATTCGAAAATTTGGACGAAAACAATACTTTCTCCATATACTACGTATAGGGGGGGAGAAAGTAAAAATCTAACGCAATATAGGTCAAGTGGTATATTAAATTAAAAAACTATAAATACTGAAAATGTTTTATATTTAAATTTAGATCGTTTTACAAAATGATTCAAAATGGTTGACAAAACCAAATTTAAAATGACCAAGATAATTTTTGTTAAACATTTTAAAGCCAATTTTTATTCTACGAAACTAAAAATAATAGAACCAGCAAGTAATCATTGTACCGAAGGCTTTTAAACAAATTAAATAATATTCTTTTTTACAGATATTGACCAATTTTTTTCGCAAATAAGAATGAACCTAAATAGTTGAGTTTCGGATGAAATCAAGTGTTTTAAGTAATGCTGTTGTTATATAACACTGTTGTTCTTTTACACTCTGTGTTTCATTGTATATGTAACATCAAGTGTGATTATAATATATCTACATAAAGCAAGCGCTAATGGGCGTAAGTCAGTTATTTACAGTCTAACTAAACTAATGACATTAATTAATTAATTGATTAACGAACATCACACTCGCGACAAAAGCCTAGCGTTTAGTTATTAACGTCTATTTAGATAACGCGATGAACTATGGGCTGACCTCGGTCTATTTACGGCAAGTTATTTGACACTTAAACAAATGTGATAACTAATTGATACGCAATAAACACATCAGACAGTGACGTCTAAGAGTAAACACTTTTCCAGGACAAAGTTCGAGATTTTTTTTATCAATGTCTCTAAAATATAAATATACCGTCAACAATATTACTTGAGTTAATGAACGTACATTTAATGTTGGGGCTAATCGACTTAAAATGAGTTCCAAATTGTGCACATTTAAATACAAAAAACAAGAAACAAAATAAAAAAATTGGTGGTTTAACAACTACAACAATTACCAACAAATAAAAATCACTTTGTTCTTTATCTAAGAATAATTTAAATACAAATGTTTTTTGAAGTTATACTTCTTTGCGCCCGTTGTAATCGGGATGGGGTGTCGGTCGAGAAACCGCGTCACGCGTTAGTAGTAAAATCCGGAAAGTGCCTTTTTAGACCTTTTCTCTACAAGAGATACCTCAAGAGCCTCGGTGAGTGAGTGGTTAACGCACTCGACTGCACGCTAAAATCCCTGGTTCGATCCCCGGCTGGGAAATTTTTTTCCAAAAATTATAGGAAAGTATACGAATATACGAATGGCCAAAGAAGTATAACTTCCACCGTCTGGTCCGACGCAGACCCATTTTACTTCTTTCGTGCACATAATATAAATAAACCAAATATATTAAGCGTAAAAAAATTCGATATCGTCGTTTAATACAGTGGATCTCAACCATTCAGGGTGTGTACCCCCTTGGAATAACCAAAAGCACACGCCCCCTCCCCATGAGCACCGGAAGATAGGCGCAAGACGGTGCAGTTCCACCCCTGCCCCCCCCCAATGGAAAACTAAATAACCACGTACTTTTTTACAAAATATTTGGTATCGAACCAAAAACATTAAGAGCAATATTACGTTTATTGAGACAATATAAAAACTTGTAAACAGTTATTTTTCAAACAAAAACTTCAACCTTATTGGCTTCTGTCCAAACTTATTGATTGCTAAATCGACTACTTTATCATTCGCCTGCACTCGTTTCCTGCAATAGTATGTTATGTTCACCTGTTCATGGTCTTAGTGGTGATTTCCTTAAGGTGTTTTTGTCTATATGTAAGTCAGCAACAACCCGATATCTGGGGCCTGTGGAATAGAGAGGGTTGTGATCAAGTGGACTTTTCATAGAGAAAATCTTGGAAGTTTCTTGTGATATTATTATGGTTTAAAACACGTTTAATAGGTTTATTTTTTTTAAGTTCCCTGTACCCCACTTTCCCAGAGGATATTCCAGACCCCCCCCCCCCCCCGGTGTTTTTGCACCCCCTTATATTCAAGCCTCACGGCGCATGGTCTACCCACATCTATATTATTTTCGAAAATGATCTTCAATAACTGATTTATAAAGTTCACTTACATTAAGTAAAAGAAAACATTGTAATACTGCAACAGTTTAAAAATGCGTTTAATTAATGAGAGGGCTGACACTGCATGTCTTTCACAAGTATTTCGTTGTTTTTCCACTATTTATCACGAACCCAAAAGATTGCTCCTGCCCCACAGGTTGAAAATCACTTGTTTGTTATCGTTAAGGGGGCGCTTGCCTGCCCGCCATATTGAATCTTATTCCCATAAGAGCAATGCTACAGAATAAGTCATTTTTTCCCGTTAATTCGTGGAATAAATTAAAAAATTTGGTTTCATTTTGAAGTACTGTCATATGCGGATGTTGATTGCCGAATACATTTTCAGAAACCGTTTTATTGTTTTCATAAACGTATGATATAAATAGTAAAAAATAGTAAACTTTATAAATTTTTTACTCAGTTGCAAAAAGAGATACTGCAAAAATCCTTAGCAATCAACACCCACAGTCTATTTTACTTTAAGAAAAAAAATACAGCTTTCGTTTTTTAACAAAAACAAAACAAAAATATGCTTAATAGTGAAGGTATGTTTTGGTTATTTAACATTGAAATTGGTAGCCAATATCGTAGTTTTGAATGTGGAGAGCCGAGCCTTAAGGCTCTTCTTTACCTTGAAGAAAACTCCCAAGTGTACAGTATAATTTTAATACAAAAAGGCCTGACTCAAGCCGCAAGATCGTTGAAACATGCATTCGTTATAACGTGTTTCGGATTCAATTTATAAATTAATAATCTGGGAAACTACTTTAAGTTATAAAGATTATATATTTATATATATAAAGGCTTTATATTTCTCACGTGTTAGCTTAAAATATGGAAATTATTGCTTAAAACTCCCAAAAAATGCATTCAAAATAATCGATTTTTACTCAGTTAAACCGTTGATTAAAATAAGTTGCCGTCCATTTCTTTTAATTATGAGATATAAGACAAAAGCACAAAGGCTTTGAGAACAATTTTAGATGTTCCACAACTTTTTAGGTTGAAAAACGGCGTCCGAAACACGTTAGTATGAACTGCATATTTTTGCTGTTTTACGCAAGGTATAGAAGACCCTTAAACCATTTTTTTTAAACTAAGACATGTCTTTCTATACATTGGCTAATGTAACCACTCCCTGAATTATCTCCGCGCTTTACAAAACACCCTGTATAGTAAAAATAATAACATAAACTATAAAAACACGAGGTAGTGTATTATACAATTTTACAATGTTGAGAAAGTCCTCCCCTTAAGGGTATGCTGTAGTGGCGGCCATCTTGGATTTTTATCCCGTAAGAGCAATGTTAAATTTCAAACCATTTATTTCGTTTATTTTTTATCATAAAATTGTTTGCAAGGTCTCATTTTAAGCACAATTACAATACGCATCCGTTTTGCATTTTAGATTTTTTTTAATGCTTTTCTTTTGTTATGTAATTTACATTTTTTAAGTACAAAGTTTGAATGTTTTTCCTAACACAATAAAAAATTAATAATGAAAAGTAATTTGCAAGCCGGATCCGAAATTTTATAAAGAATATTCAGTTTTTTTCCAGCACTCAATTACAAAAGATGGACTTATAAAATGGTTTTAAATGAGGCAGTGTCAAAGCGCTCAGCTGCAAGAAATTGCACTGTTTAGATACGGTTATAGAGAGAAGCGCTTGCGTTTCCGGTTGCTTTCTCGTTTATTGGAGCAGACCCTTAAACTCAAAATTAATTAACCAATTTTTATTAAACTTTTACTGATATGAAGCATCGCCTTTCTAGCAACATTGTATGTCTAACTGTCTAACTGAACATTGATTGATAAAAGAAAAACCACCTTTTTATGCCTTACGCCAAAACACCAATACAAAGGAACGTTTGCAATGGAAAGACTAAACAAAATAAGCTATCCGAGCATATGCGTCATCTATTACATGTTTATTGGTATAACAATGACCATGTTTATCTCGCCCCAAGAACATAAGCAGACTGAATTATATGAATAAATTTGAGCCCGCAAAAAAATAGCAGTCAGAAATTAAATTGATTAATATTTGTAATATTTTCGTAGTAAAAATGTAAAATGTAGTAAATGTTGTATTGTGATAATTTATTTCTTCTGTGTAATAATTTAACTCAAAACAAACAGATTTAAAAGAAACATTTAATCATATGTTTCTGTCTTGAGATTGACCTGAGCTGTTTGTATACACAGTGTTAACCGTATTGATAACTTTTTAACATCACTATTGTTTTTAAACTTTACACTTTTTACCCTTAAAACTTAGAACATCAATAATGTCCGACTAGATCAACCGTTTGAAATTCGGTTTGCGGCATTGTTTTTGTAAAATTAGATCTATAACCTAATGTAAAACTCAAAATAGGCTGTCATTAATCAATTTCTTCCGACGCCTGATGGGACGAACCAAATGTCACCGATGATTTTTAAAATTTTGTACTTCTATCTGCATTGTGAAACAGTTAATTATCTTGTTTAATACAATTGCCACCAAGCATATATAGTTAAATTCCATTGCCTGCTGAGTGCTGTTGGATTTTACCTCTGTTTTAAAAAAGTATGTACTATACAAAATATAGAATTTAAACTATAAATAAAATAAATATGCGTGGAACACAATTCTAATAACGATTATACCTTGTACATTTTGTTTAATTGTATTACAATTAATTGTTCGGGAAGGTTTCCTCACTTTTAACATCCGTGTAAAAGACAGCTAGTATCTAAATAATTGCAGATTAAACTTCTCTGATGTTAATGAATTACACCGAGGAACAAACTGCAGGCTTGTTTACAGGAAACGTCAAGTTTTAAACGAACATTAAACGTCTAAGTAATATATAAGTTCGTACAAAGTTTATAAAGTAAACTTCCAACCATGTTTGCGCAATACCACCAACAAACACATAACAGTTTATATTGGGAAATTCCTGCATCCTGTATCTAAAGTTTCGTACGTTTTAAGAGTTTAGTTTTCAATAAATATCTTGCGAAATACTTTCTCCTCGGAGCTAAGACAGAATATTATGATAATCGAGCCAACAATAAACAGTCGTTTCAAGTGATATGAGAAATATTTATTTGCAAAAGATTCTGATGCGTGCAAATCATTTCTCATTCGTATAAGTACAATAATTGAAACGTCTATATTGCGGATCTAAAATGTTGTGACTGAAATCAAACCCGACTATTGGTTGGCTGTTTCCTTGTTTATTCATTCCACTCCTCATCCTTCATAAGTACTAATCTTTTAAGCACAAAAATAAGGACGTTGAGAAACCCTCCAAAAAGAAATACAGTCTGGACTGCAGTAGGTTTTAAATCAACGAGCGTTGAAACGGAAATGTTTAAAATTATCTCCGCTACCAGAAGTGACTTGAAGATACCACAGATGCTTGATATGCTAAAGTCGTCAAGGGGAGGAAACAAATAACCTACTGTTTCCTTGCCTGTGGTATTAGTCCCAAGAAACTAGTAATCGTCTTAAATTTTCCCCAAAGTTGTATTATGAGCATTCAATTATCGCAATGGTAAAAATGTATAAAAGTACAAACATATGTTTTATTAAATATGTTGTGTTTGTACTAATCGATCTATACAGAATATTCCTAAATAACTTATGTCAGAGAGTTTCATTTTAAATAACTCTAGACAGGTTATCTGACATCGGTGCAAATTGAAATGTACTGTACTTACATAAGTTGACGTTTGTTGGAGAGACAGTAGAAAAACAAACGAAAAAGGCCAAATAAAATATGATTAATATATTACTTTACTTCACAGATAAAATACATATTTTACACATTTGCCTAACTGGAATAAGGAAACTGTAACGCGTATGTACCAGTAACAAATAAACTACTTGCTACAGTGAACGACTTCTCAGTCATAAATAGACGAATCTCTTCCCCCTAGTCCTTACTCTTGACTTAGCAACAGACCAGTTATCAGTAGTTCGCGGTTGTAGCTGATAATTAAAAGATTTCGGCGTGATAATTGTTATATTAGAATGGCAGTGGGTACGTCATCTTTGGTTACGTATGCTTCTAACTTGAATATAAAGGCTAGCGCATACAGCAGCAGAAGGATGGACGAAAAATCGCTCACCTGCTTATCAAATATGTACCAACGCAAACAGAAATCCATCCAACTGCAAACATCTGAATGCATATGTTTTGGAACCGTTCCGGAGGCGATTTTTTGAACGTCTGTATGCATACGTTTCGTATCGCGCATGCGCTAACTCAGTTTTTCAACAGTCCCTACCCCTACCCCTACCCCTATTGTGAGTTACGTTTTATATTTTTGTATTCATTTTTACGTGTACAATAGAGCGACACAGTTTAGCTTACGAACGCAAATTCAGTCTGAATTCTGAAATAAGTATGAGAGTATACTACAACGTAAACGCGTGAACTGAAAGTCTGTCCCAGCTTAAAACAGCGCTCAAGGTCAAAATGTTTAAGGATCATCGCGAGTCTTTATTTTGTATATATATAATTTCCGTAGCTAGCTGTGCGGTTTCATATATATATTCTGTGTACGCCCATGTTATTTAGTGTTTTGATTTGTTAGATTTTTGATTAGACAGATTAAACAATAAATTCATTTTGGTTTATATTTCCAACTTTATTTTTTTAAACCCACTGTGTAATGTCAGAGAAAGGAAAAATTACATCATTTGACGCCATCTAACAGTATACTGAAGACGAGCAGGGGAGAGAAAACATCTACATGAGTCCGTCTGCGGTTTTGTGCGTTGAAAAAAACATCCGTCCTTCTGCATACGTCCTTCTACTGCTATGGCGCTAGCCTTTAGGCTCAGTAACTTAAATTATCGGATCTGCGAGCAATTATTACATAATAACAATTTTAAATAAAATACTATACTTGAGGATTACGTGTGTACTGCCATTTTAGTGGTAAACAGAATTACACTGACAAATATTTGACTTGAAATTTAGCTTGGCTTTTCTCGAATAACACTTTACCTAATGCGTTGCTCCTCATATGATAAATAATTATTCATCATAACATTTTATTAATGGATACATAAAGGATACAGTCACAACTGTCGCTAACAACTAGCGGGGAGGGGAGTTAGACTGAAGCAATTATCACCTTAGTGCTAATTTTCGGAACAGCTGACTTTCCAGTTGTTTCACAGGTTTGGAGGTAATTTTCAAGTACACGTAAAATCACCTGATTTACTAACTTTTCTAGTTTTAATATTATACAAATGTAGCTAACCAATAAATAGTATAGCTAGTCAACAATATTGCTAGAAATAGTTACATTAAACTAAATAACGGCAGGCCCATAAGCTATTAAATAAAGTGACAACAAATAAAAAAGAGATTTTAAAATTTAGGCAAAACATTTGTTTTACTTTCTCACTAAACTATAGTATAGAGAAAGTATAGTGATCGCAAAAAAAAATCGATGTTGAAATTTTTGTGGAAATATCAGTTTTTGTCCCCCGAGTCCAAAAAAAAAAATGTTTTTTTACAAAATGTCTGTATATCTGTATGTACGTCTGCATCTATACAAAGTTAGAGAGAAAACTATGCGATAATTTCGAACAAATTTGCACCAATCAGGCCTGTGCAGATGCACGAAAAAAGGTTTCAAAAAATGTTGAAAAAACCCCCTTTTGGTTAAAAAAACCACCAAAAATCAGTTAGCATTTTTTTGTTAAAAAAATTGCATTTTTTTATTAAAACAAACGGCTCTAACGTTTTTGATAAAATTTGGTTTATTTGTAGCCCTTAATGGAACCTACCATATGCAAAACACCGCATCTTTCTAAAAATTCTCGTTCAGCTAATAATAATAATAATAACTGATTTTGGTTTTTTTTTGGCAAAAAGGGAGTTGTTTTTCAAAACCTTTTTACGTTAATCTTTACAGGCCTAATTCACATGTTTGCTGCAAATTTGTTCGAAATCAATCGAATAGTTTTCTCTTTAGCTAGTAATAATAATATTTATTAACTACTCTCCTACTTTAATGTGCTATCCACTCTCCTATTTTAATACAATTATGAAGTCACAGTGTGAGTTACACACGGGGGTTGGCGTGCGAAGCACGCAATGCACTGTGTATTGAAAATACTCCCAATACTGTCGTGCAATGCACTGTGCGGTGGCCGCTTCTCATAGTGTTCAGTGTCAAGCTTACTTGTGCGTCCTTACCAGTGAATGTGTTAATAATTTAAATATGTTTGTAAGAAAGTATGTGCCTGTTTCTGATACCGTTTATTTGATTAGTATACCCAATTTAAAATATAACAAGTTTTCATAAATTCAATATGAATTTTAACAACTATCATACTAAAATAAAATATTTAAAGTAAAAAATGTACATTAAAATTATCTTTTGGACTCAGAAAATTACTATTTCAAATGTTAGCTGTCATGCATCACCTTCTTGCGTAATAAACATGTAACAAAATATGAGAATCAAAACAATTGGTCAGTAAGTAAGAAACAGGAAAATTTTTGTTTCACGTTAGAATCAAAGTTCACCGAAATTGATAACAAATTTGAACACACTCTACAAAGGTATAAATTAGTGACAACTTCGTTGTTTACAATATGACCTAACTGTAGCTTTTGCTGTTTTAAGTATCAGGCTATCTTTACTCAACAACTCTTTAGACATATTCTGAATAATAATTAGTTTTCTGCTTTTGAACTTTGCATATCATAATTTCTTTTTGCTACAGGACGCAGGAAAATTCCTAGAATAGTTTCAGACCGAGACGAAATAAAGTTCCTCATTCCGCGGTTTGAGGAGAGCAGTTTTCGTTTTATATTTTGCTTGAAAACTACTTGGCTGCATTCCGCTGCGGGTTGTATTGTTTACTGTAAATTGAGATCACTCATAGTTCACAGTACCCGCATAATGTCCTACAGAATGTTGGCAAAGATGTTTGCGTGTTGGGAAATTTAGAGAGTTTGTCTCCAAAGTCCCAAAGCTGTCTCGAAGATCCATACTTTTCATGAGACGATCGTCCTATCGAATAAATTAACGTCGATGAAAACGTTCGAGAACTCAACCTTAAAGCGCATTGTATAGGCTACTGAACAGGTTGTTGTACTGGAAGGGCTCAACCCTGTAGTCGCTTCACAGTCATATTTCTTGCATTCTTATTCAAAGTTGTTAGCGATGCCATGGTGGGAATATATAACTCAAAACCTAATACACTACCCCTGTAGACTGTGGACCTGAAGATAGAAAAAGTTATAAAAACCTATTATTTAAATTATATTTTAACTAAACCATCCCATTTCTCACTCTAATAATCTAATTATAGCCTATTATTTGTCCATAACTATAGCCTATACAAATTTAGTAACCTAAACAACCCTAAATGTTATCTTGTCCTCTAAAATATTGTACAATTAAAAATGTTTAATTTTTGTTGTAACAACAATTAGTTCGGAAATGGTTAAAAATAATCAAATTATGGTTAAGGTTTAAAAATTTCTTATTTTATAGTCCTGCTTAGGAAAACCAACATTAGGTCCAAACCAAAACATTTTTATGCAGTAATTCTAAAACCAGATTCAAATTGTAAAAGTTCTTAATTGACTGGACAACACTAGCAAACAAATGTTCAGTGAACTAAAACAAATTAAATATAAACATGGCAAAGAAAGAACATTAGTAGCCGTGAGAGAGGAGTGCAATACCATCAGGACTCTACGAAGGCACTGAACGAAAATTCAGATATTTTTCACGCTTCATACATAATTTTCTGTAGAAGATAAGTAGTGTATCAAAATCACTTTAGTAACAACTAAGATAAAATATATTCTACACATTTATAATTCGAACAAGACAAGTTAAACGCGTTTGAGTAAAAAAAACGCTTGCTGTCCTCCTTCCCCTTAACGTACCATACCAGGTATAGTGGTTGTTTATTTACTGATCTTAGCGTAACACTTTTTTATTATAAAAGTAGCAGCATCCTATTTCGGTACATTAAATTTCTCAGTGATTTAGTTAAGATACTTTTTTATCAATTACCTATTTCTTTATTACTGTATTCCCCTAACTGCTTTGGAAAAGATAATCCAAAGCCTTAGAGGGCTTTAAATATACGGTTTAAAAGTCGTCATGCCATTTTGCGTAGCCGTTCGCTTTGACTTAACAACAATGAGCTGCCTTTAGCCCTTCCATTGGCTAAAAAATTGATAGCTTAAAATTAGTCCACATGAAAAGTGGCAATTTACAATTGAAATACAGTTGATTTTAATAGATATAGGCTACAGACATTTTCGGGGGACAGGAAGCTGCTACGTTTGGGGGAATGAATTGGACACTTCAATCTATATAAAAGCGAAATACCACTCACTCACTCACTCACTCACTGACTCACTCATTACGATTTCTCAAAAACTACCGAACGGATTGAAATGAAATTTGGTATGTAGTTTCCTCTAGGACCATATGTGCTCAATAAGAAAGGGTTTGAAAAAATTCGAAATTTTAGGGGGGTTTGGGGGGATCAAAGTTATTAAAAAACGATTTCTTCAAAACTAACGAACGGATTGGAATGAAATTTGGTATGTAGTTTCCTCTAGGGCCATAGGTGCTGATTAAGAAAGGGGTTGAAAAAATTCGAAATTTTAGGTGGGTTTGGGGGGGATCAAAGTTATTAAAAAACTCTTTCTTCAAAACTACCGAACGGATTGAAATGAAATTTGGTATGTAGCTTCCTCTAGGGCCATAAGTGTTCACTAAAAAAGGGTTTTAAAAAATTGGAAATTTTAGGGGGGTTTGAGGGGTAAAAATTACTAAATCACGATTTCTCCAAAATTACCGAACGGATTGGAATGCAATTTGGTATGCAGCTTCCTCTAGGGCTATAGGCGCTTGCTAAGAAATGGTTTCAAAAAATTCGAAATTTTAGGGGGGTTTGGGGGGATCAAAGTTATTAAATCACGATTTCTTCAAAATTACCGAACGGATTGGAATGAAATTTGGTATGTAGCTTCCTCTAGGAGCCATAGGTGCTCACTAAGAAAGGGTATGAAAAATTTCGAAATTTTAGGGGGGTTTTGGGGGGATCAAAGTTACTAAAATCATAATTTCAGATCTTTTATTATTATGACAATAATGCTTTTATTATTTAAGATCTACATATATAAAAGCCAAATACCACTCACTGACTGAACACTTAAAAAGAATACAATTACGTTAAAAAGACTGAAAATACCAACTGTACGGGTCAGCTAGTGGAGTAATATTTTTAAATCAACCTTAAGCAAATGTTAAAGGTAAACCCATTTAACTCCGTCATCCAGAATGATTAGTTGTAGTTCATTAAAAATAAATAATGTAACAGAAATTGTAAACTATAAGAACTGTTTTTTTTTAAACTAAATAATGTAAATTTCTCTAGTCGTGTTGAAAAGGTTAACAGAAAACACTTTTCAAAAAAGATCATACTAAACTGTCACGAATAGATACAACAAAACAAAGGTGCAGCAGAGTCTCATAATGTATACGAAAGAATGGCACTTATGTTTATGCACAAACTTGTCTTAACATAATTATTTTAAACAATGGTATTTCAACAAACGTTGCTAATATTTGTATTTTAGTAGAAACAATATAGGTCACTTTATATATATAATAAACACTATAATATAATATATAATATTATATATAATAATATATTATTATACAAAATAGGAAACAATATATGGTTACTAAGCAACCATTTACGTTATTAAATTAATTGTAAATTGAATTAGTAAAACTATAATACGCAATAGATTCAGATAAATTTGAAGCCTAACAACAGATTGCATATTGTGTAACAATCAGTGTTTACTTTATGAAGTGCATTTCTACAACCTACCGGCACAGACAAATGCCGGTAACCCAAGCTCAGTTGCTCCCCCTTCATAACTCCAGGGAATAGAGGGGAGAGAACACTTGGTGACGTCATAGAAACCGAACGTGAACGGTGAAAAAACGTAACAAGACCAGTACTGCACGAGGAAAGCTACGACGCATGCGCTTGTTTTGTGATCGACTGCCCATGCTGGTTAAAGTGTAGGATTCACGTTTGTTACCTCGTCTTCGTTAGTACATAACGTTTTATTATGTAAAAGTTTTAAGTGTTATTGTATTGCAACTAATCTTCGTCATCATGCCATCGACAGGAGGAGTGGGACGGCAATACTTAGCCGCTACTACAGGTAATTTGTTTACTTTTAGTGTTTATGACTGTATGCTAGATTTCAATTTATATGGAGTAAACGTGAGTGTATACACAAATGCATTATGTAAAAAGACATAGTTTCAAATACAAACAAATCTGTAACATACAAATCTCACGGACATATTGAAAAAGATTTATACATTTTGTAAATTTCTCTCTTCTACTGTGTCACTCGCGTTTTGCTGGTTAATATCTTTTATTAACATTGAAATATTAATTTCCATGCTTGTAAACATGGAATAAGTATACATAAGTATTTATGTAAATTGTTTAGTATTTACAAGTATTTACATAATTGTTTACATAAGTAAACACATTTATGTTTACTTTTCAATCAAAAACAAAAAGTACTGTATTGTTATTACATCGATAAAGAGCTCTTTTCCATTTCCCTCCCTTTAAATGCTCCTCCAACTCATTTTACAATAAAACAATTGTGTTTAAAATAAAACTTAAGTTAAAATTTCTTCTAATCAGTCATCTGTAGATTGTAAAACTTGCTAACATTACTGAGTGTCTCTACAAAACCAGACATTTATTGCACATTTTTTTAAACAAAATCAATGTTCCTTAAAAATATTATACCATGAATAATAAATTGTGTATATTACAGGCCTACCTACTTAATATTCGCTCAGCACATACTATTGTAAGCAAAATTTAACCTAGCATATTTTTTATTACAAGGATGACTAGGCTTACTATTGCTAATACTAATAGATAATACTTTTGTCATGGTTAGGTTAGCATTTCTTTTCAAACTATTTACTAAATGTATCACTCTGAATTAAACCTAACCTTAAAATCAATTACAGTAGCCTACTACACTTTTATTTATAAAAATATAAACACCAAAAGAATTAACTGTCATTAGCTAGTAATAAGTCTGTTGTTTCACAGGTTTTTTTTTTTTAACTTTTGAATCTTAATTTTTTTAAAGATAAGGTTATGGTTTTGTAAGAAGCCTATTTAGATATGGCCTATTTGTAGAGTTCTGCTGAACGAAAATATTTCAATCAATTTGTTACGTTGTAATGAGTTTGTAGAGTAAATTTAAAAAAATTAGTCTATGTCAAAGAACTGACTTTTGGAAAAAAAGACTAGAAAACTGGCCAACTATATTGTTAAGGAAATTGCATAAGCTTTTTGAAATTGACTCAATGGAAATTATTTTGGAATATAATCAAGAAGCACTTTAAAACGATAGTAAACTTATTAAAATCGGTCCAGTAAAACTTCAATTCATTCTTATATACACACATAAGTGATATATGTATCTAAGTGACTCATTCTATTTGTAACGTGAATGAGTATGACAAAATATTTTGTCTACTTTGACAAAACCTTCTCATTGTTCATAAAGCAGAACTTTATAGTTTGTTTTAAGTGTGTACAGTGTACAAACCTTGAAGGCATATTATTTTCACGGTTGGTAACCTTCCTACTAGCAATGCATTATTATTTGATTTAATTTTTGTTTAGTGCAATTTACCTCTTTTCGTGATAATAAAATAAACACCTTTTACTAAAAAGTAGTTTCATTTTTTATCGAAAAGAAATGTTCTACTGAAAGTATTATTAAAGCTACCAATTGTGATCCTTTTCAGTTGCCTCATGTACATAATCAACCAATAATGATATCAGAATACAAGTGATTGAACTACATATGCACTAATTTGATACTATTTTGACTGGATCAAGGCATAATTTTAAGGAATAAAGGCATCGCATTTGTTGGGGAAACGGTTGCATCATATCCCACCAAGTGTGAAAGTACAGAACAAGATTTCTGTGTCCAAATGGACACTCCCGATGTATTAACTTGAAATCGTTAAACAGAAAACAATATTGGAAAGTTTTTATACGTAAATACTACAAAAATATGTTGTCCGTTCCGGTTTACGGGACACGTGATCAATAAATCTGTGGAGTTTTAAACTTAACCCAAACCGGTTTTCCATGTGCAACATAGAGACTGCATCAGACTAAATCATTTCCAATTTGACCAAATATGTTTATGGAATGCATAAGATGAAACATCAAACATATTCCATAAATTGTTGACCAAGAAAGTTATGTTTTCTGCCAACTTTTTTATCGCTAATCTGGTAACTTTTCTACGTTTAGGGTTGGCCCTTATATCATCACTTATTCATCTGTATGTCACAAATATCTCAGGAACTGATGAAATTATCAAGCTGAAATTTGACATAATTATAAAGCATGGTAACTCGCATATATAACACAAGTTAAAACGCAAAAAATGTTTTTCCATACATTTTAGGGTAAGCAAGTTTGCTGCTCCAAAAAATAAATATTGCATGATACTGTGTTAGATATTGTTTGAAAGGGTTTATTTAAACACACCAGATCAAATTTTTTTTAAGAATTCAGTGGTATATAGTTGTCAAGATATTCTTGAAAATTTTGCTAAAACAGCCCTTCTTTATTTCCGAAAATACTAAAGCTAAAATTTGTGTAAATCCATGTAGTGTTAGTTACTCAAATAATTTACAAACCACAGTTTTGAAAAACGAATGAAGTATGTGTTTCTTCCTTGCGTGTTCACCTCATTGCACTAATCCCCAATACCAATGTAAAACGTATATATCTACTGTAGTTACGGTCATTGGTTAGGTGGTTTGTTCGGGTATATAATGTGCATATGAAGTGTTCGATTGTTGTTTGTATTAATATAAATTTGGAAAACTTTCGAAAAGTTTGGCAAATAAATTTACTGTAGCGATTGTTGCTAAATACACAAATTATCTAAAACCTATCTAAATAGTCTTGTCAACTAAATAAACCACGTGGTATTTAAACACGTGGAAATAAAACTAAGTTAACTATCTCAATCTGCTTTAAGCGCCAAGTATTGTCTGCGTAGGGAATACAACTAAATAATGCCAAGTACAAGATATCATAAGGGCGCTATCAGTTTACGTCATGTCATAAACCATCACGAATTGGTCATCACGGATTGTTAGATGGACAGTCGGATTTGTTCTCATAATTGTGAAAAATTGCCGCACATTCTTATTCAAACCGATCGATCCTGTCCTTGTTCTGTCACAGTTTACTCGTGCGAGAGATCTTAGAACAGTACAGAATTGCATACATGTTGCGTCAATACGTATCCAGCACATAAACATAAGTTTAGAAACATACATAATTAAAACTGCATTTTATACGGTATTAAATCTGTTATGTAATTTTCTTCCAATAAACACTGTCACATGACTAACCACGGCTGCATCTATAACCCGGGCGAAACCCACCAATGATTAGGGCACAAGGCGGCATTACCCAAAAGTTATGTTTTGTTTTAAGTTATTTTTTTCTAAATAAGAATATCAAATGAACGAATTACATGAAGTTCTTATACGGGTACATTTTTAAGTAGTTTCAGTTTCAGAAATGTTGTCGGTGACCGTAGTTTTTATACTGATAAAAAGAATAAATAAATGTCTACGGAGTACAATCGAGCAAACAATATGTACCTACATAAGAAAACAAACTAGCAATTAAAAAAGGCCTTGGGAAAGAAAACCTCGTTAAATTGTCTGCTCATATGAAATAGGGGATTTCTGTTAACTTCATACTAACATTATGACCATTTTTTTATAGCCTAAAATGTTTATTCTTTTAAGGTATTGAACTGTTCTATGTCCATATCTGCCTCAGCTTTTGTTAGGTGTGTACAGTACTTTTATCGATTACTTGAAATTATTTTAAAATATATCGTTTCAAAGAGATTGAGATTTTCCAATTCTCATAGAAAACCCAGAATTTGTACAACCCACTCGTGTCTTCCTAAGTAGACACTAAACGTGCACGAAGAGCCAATAACATAAAACTAAGGTTGTATTTAAAAGGAGATTGCAGCACAAGTCTGATCATCAGACTATTCAAAGTCATAGTTCTAGAGTCTAGATGGATCTAACAGGGGACTTGCTCCTGAAGCTGACGCATAGTCCTACCCTAACTCAATGTGTGGGCTATGTATGTTTAGGTCTATTATAAATTGTGTAGTTTTTGTTTGGATTATGGAGTAACTGTAGACAACTTGTTTGTGAGAGAAAGGTGAATAAATTACTAAATATACAAAAAGCTAAATAAAAATGGTCGAAGAGATATTTTCCACTTTCCAAGGATAACTTTAAACTAATTTTTGACAGATCGTACTAAACTGACTTACCAGGAACTAAACGTTCCGACACGTGCTAACGATTTTCCTGTGAAATATAAATGTATTTAATACTCAACCAGTTAAAACTGCTAACATTATAGTAATTATACATTGTGAACCTAAAAAAAACCTACTAAACAAAATAATCATAGGAACTCTACAGTATTTATTTTATATTCTGTCCATTCAATATGTGCATAATGTGTCAACCAATTAATATAGTATAGATTCACACCCCCACGAAAGCAATTACATTAGCATATTTCGTTAATAACTATACAACAAATATGTTTTTTCAACAACGACGAAAACTTGCGTAATCAAAATCGATGTTAATATATTTTCGGTAACTGAATACACAATTTTATAACATAATCTTTTACTCTACTTCCTGAAACAAAGTGTAGTGTTCTTTACTTTGTGTACAAAGTACGAAGTACACAACTGATTTAAAACACTAAACATACGAACCTACAATTTGTGTCTACGAACATGTATATGCACGTGCCGACAGATCGTAACATATTTTATGTATGAATCGTTCTCACAAATCTTCTACGTAAATCATTAAAATTATTCACACAAATACGTAAATGTTAGATTATAATGTCTTACATTGTAACAAAGCGAACAATAGTTATGCGTAATTTTAATGTAATTGTCCGTCAATCGTACTAAACCCAAACTCTAACATATCTGCTATTTGTGTAGATAAGACATAAATACATATTGCAAAAGAACAAGACGCCACTTAAGTTAATACGTTTATCTAACCCGTCCACGTAAATGTATAGGCCTAGCAACACTTCTATCATATTTTCTTTACAAACTAAACGTTACTTCTGCGTTTACTTTAAGAAAACATAGTTGTAGGCCAACCAAAGCATAAACTATCTATATATATATCAACAAAGAAACATTAGACTAAGAGTGTAAGCGGTTGCCAAAACAAATATATCGCCTAGTTTGATAAAAACAGTCAGGCAGTCCTACATGGTGTTACAACTTAGGTCTAACTCTGTTCAAAAACACCCACAACTGTTAAGGTTAATTTTATTGTTGACCCTAATTGCATTGAATAACTCAGAATAAAATGGAGATTGCCATACTTTGCAACATAACAAACCAAGCATTACGACTGAAATCGCAGTTTGATCTAATGGATCTAATCTGTTAAAAATGTATCTAATTTACCTTCCTCACCTTTTAATTTCATCGTTCAACTAAATTATTTACTAGTCCCATATTTGAACTCTCACGCATCCAAACCAATATTATAATTCCAAAAAATGTTTGAAAATATGTATTTTTCAAACCTAATAATAATCACCAATATCTGTTTATCGATTTCAAATATTTATGTGAATATGAATGGCCGCCTACTCTGATTTTGCAACTACATAAATTTGCACCCCTTATGTGGTTAGTATTTTAATACCAAAGCAGTGAAAAGTGCCCTGAAAACTACTAAAAACTAAAGAACGATTGCCTGACCTGAATACTAATAAGGGTAAATAGTAAGAGATGAAATTAAGTACTTGAAAACTGGTAGGGAATAAAGCACGATTGCCTGAAAACTGGTAGGTGTCCAGCTTCATTAATCCTGGTAGGGAAGTGAAAAAGTTGCAATGAATATTATTAAGGGATGAAATAGGTAGGCCTACTTGAATACTATGACAGAGAAAATATCATATACCCACAAAGCCCAATACCGTGTCAAAATGTGTTACCAGACACCACTGTCACCTTGTGACCCTTAACTACGACTAACATGTATTGTCAAGTTAACGGTTATAACGAGGTAAAATATTTCTTATTCCAGTTGTAGGCCTACATCTGAATAGAATATCTTGAATGTGTGATGCTGTTAAGGAATGAAGAATGCTGAGAGGCGAAGAATGGTTGCCTAAATACTAGTATCGAGAATACTGGCAGGGGTTAAAAAAAGAAACCCCCTGCTTGCGTGTATAGAGAGAATGTTGTAAGTACACTAAGTACAAGAATGAAAGACAGTAATTGAATACAGGTAGGGGAGAAGAACGGTTGCCTGAATTCTAGTAGGGGTTAAGATCTTGCCTTTTTGGGGTTGCAGAGAGAATACTGTCTATAATTGGTAAATCAGAGAAGTGATATTATTTTTGTCTGAAAGAGCTTTTATAAAGTTGTGTGTAATACGTCATAATTAGAATTAGGAGGTGACTTAATTGGAAGTCATTAGACGGCTTCATTTACGGAATAATTCCAAACTATGACGCATAGAGTGGCTAATTAAATCAGTAATAAAAAAATCAGTTAAAAAAAGAAACGATAAAGATAACCATTCTTTTTTATCTTGTACGAACAAAATACATGTAGTCTACAATTAGGCTATTATACTTGAATTCTCTAAAAACAGAAGTTACAGAACAACAGAATAAAACAAATATATTTGAAATGTGGGCGTGTGCAGAAGAGTATTGTAAAAGTGACTTTCCTTGTATAACTTGAGGATAACATTAAATCTGATGACGTCAAACGAGCATGTGCCAAATACCATTCACTCCAGCTCCCTGATAAAACCTCTCCAGAAATCAACATAGCATATCTGCATTCATGCCAAATTTATTTCCGTCTATAGCGCGAATAAAACTATTTAAAGTATTTTCGAAGGTGTGTCTCGTTAAATATATACGTTTACATTTTATTTAGGATTGATTTGCAATACGTCATGGTATTGGTTAAATAAATATTTCTTTCTAAAGAATTTATTAAGAGCGATTTGACCACACTTTTCCGGTTTTAGTACTCTAAATACTGTAACTAATCTTTCTTTCCACACTAACACTTTCCTATAATAATATGCAAAAAAGTTGTATTTTAATTAACATTAAAATAAAAATGGAGCTAACTTGTTTCCTATTGTCAAGGGGCCTAAAACAAACAAGGGGCCTAATATGTACCTAAAACAAAGGTGACATGATGAATATGAAAATATAAAATGTATCCGCAACATTTTTGTATAGCCTATCTCCCTCCACTTTCTAGTTTGGAAATTTTCTTCTATAGTAATGTTCGCAATAGTTACGTGTATCCTACATTTGTTGATTATCTCTTGGAAATTTTCAATATATTTCACGCCATTAAATATTCGGCTCATCTTTCACTCAAAATACTTTATACATTGAATGAACAACAGTTCGCGTCTAATACCATACAAACAATGACTAACGGAAAAGACGTGGGTCTGCTGTAGTGGTGGCCATCTTGGATGTTTATCCCATAAGAGCAATGTTAAAATTAAAACCATTTATTTTTATTTCGTTTATTTTGTATCATAAAATTATTTGCCCGGACTCTTTTTAAACACAGTTAAAATATGCATCCGTTTTGCGTTTCACATTTTTTGTAAATCCCGTTCATTTGTTTGTCACGCAATTGACATGTTTAAACTTTGTACCTTACACAATAAAAAATTAATAATTAAAAGTGAATAGCAAGCCAGATCCGCCATTTCATAAACAATATTCAGTGTTTTTTTCAGCACTCAATTACAAAAGATGGATTTATAAAATGATTTTAAACGAGGCAATGTCAAAGCGCTCAACTGCAAGAAATTGCACTGATTATATACTGCTATATTGTGAAGCGCTGGAGTTGCCGATTGCTTTTCTTTTACTGGAGCAGACACGCGACATACGTATTGGTGAATCGTATCTTTACAGTTTGTAATTAATGTAATTTAAATAAATATAACACACAAATCACTTTACAGTGAAACCAATGGTTAAAAATTGTTATCTTGTATCTTTTTTACCTTTAGTCGATTGCAAAATTAGGAATTTGTTTTACTATAATTTATATCTTTAAATAAACGGTATCGGTCAACTGACACAAACTTTCTCCCAACTTACTGTAGTCAAAATAATATTGTTTTTAATCATTTTATTTACTACTTTTTAGAACAAAACAAAAAAATAATATTCTACCTACATCAATCGTATAAAAAAATTATTCTCCCAGGCGGGATTCGATCGCACGACCTTTGAATTACTGGCCGTGCTCGCTACCCATGCGGCCGCTGCCGCGATGTTAGATTGACAACACAAAATTGTTTATTTTTAAACATTTCCCCATAATTATAAAACGCCGAAGTTTTGATAAAAGCGGGTGGTGTCATTTTGTTTGGCATCTTCTTAAGCACTATAAATACTGAAAATTTGATCAAAATCGTTAGAGCCGTTTTTGAGAAATTTGCATTTTTGTCGTTTTTTATGGGTTTTAGGGGTAAATTACCCTTAAAAATTAAAAATTCCAAAAAATGAAAAAACGCCTGGAGATATTAGGGTTTAGTACCTACATACCAAATTTCATGAAAATCGGACCAATAGTGTATACATACAGACAGACTGACACCACTCTAAAAACACTTTTTTGGGTTCAGGGAGCACCAAAACAAAAAATTCCACTAAAAATATTTTTGGGTTCAGGGAGCACCAACACAGATAATTGCACTAAACAATGTTTGGGGGTTCTGGGAGCACCAAAACAGATAATTCAACTGAAAATTCAAATTCGAACATTTTTACGAAAACAATACTTTCTCCATATACTACGTATAGGGTGGAAAAAGTAAAAACGATAATTCTACCTTCAATAGCAAATTTGTAAGGCAAATATTAATTATTCTAGCAATGTAAAGAATATTTACAACAGTGTAGCCTTATAAATTGACTAGGGGCTCTGCCCCTGGACGCTTCGCGTCCCAACCCCACCTCGGCCTTCGGACTCAATGGCTGCTTCGCTTCGCTCGCAGTTGGAAAATTCGCTAAAGAATCTAGTTATCTTTGGCTCGTTTGTACATAGGTGACCGAGCATAAATCAGCTGTTTTATTTGGCAGGGGACTCAAACTCATTAAACATTATCTCCATAAGATTAACATGGGAAATTTAAAGGATTGTGTGCCGGAGCTCCTTCTCGGGTGAATAGCGGCTGAACGGATGATTGGATCTTAAATTTGATGCAAAATCGTTAGTTTGAAATTAAATTTTCTACAACTTTTGTATTTAACATTTTTTTCTATCTCTTACCGTTTTCTTACAAAACGCGCTCAAATTAAAAAAATGCAAAAATTTAAAAAATATAAAAAATCTTTCCCGCCCAAAAGGTGCTTGCAAAATTAAAAAATGTTAACTTCTGGCAATGTTCCCAAAAGTTTCTCGTCGAGAGCTTTAATTCAAGTATAAGGTTGAGGGGGGTCCGATTACGGGAAGTGCCTAATAATTAATGTCAGTAAACAGTGAAACCGGCTAGCTTTAAGAACGTTGGGCGGAGCTTCCCTTCTCGGATGAATACTGGCTAAATAGATGATTGGATCTTAAATCTGATGAAAAATCGTTTGTCTGAAATAAAATTTTCTACAACTTTTGTATTTAACATTTTTTGCTATCTCTTACCGTTTTCTTACTAAACGCGCTCAAAGTAGAAAAATGAAAAAATTTAAAAAATCTTTCCCGCCCAAAATGTGCTTCCAAAATTTAAAAATGTTAACTTCTGGCAATTTTCCCAAAAGTTTCTCGTCGAGAGCTTTAATTCAAGTATAAGGTTGAGGGGGGTCCGATTACGGGAAGTGCCTAATAATTAATGTCAATGAATCAGTGTTACCGTCTAGCTTTATATAAGTAGATATTTCTATATTTATTGATATAAATTGATATTTCTATATTTATTGATTTAAATTGGAAACTATAAAAATAGTATCAATATTTACTCAAAGTATAAACCGTTCTGAATTTGTATTTGAAATGCACTCCCTACTTGACAATATTTAATCCCTCTCTGACTTCTAGCCACACCTACATATCACCCTTTGTTGAACCAACTTTTATTTACCCTTATTCCATCTAAAAATAACCTCTCAGCTGAGCATAAATAGACCAAAGCTTCAGCTGTTTGACATCACAGTTGATTGAATATTTCCATATTCATTTAAAACACTTGTCTTCGTGTCATGCATTAATTGACAAAACAATTATGCACAGATGCCACAATAACAAAATAAACTATGTGTGTAACAAATTTTTTTTTTTTTTTAGTAAACGAGATATTACTACAACAATAAAATTCAGTAGGCCGAGATATAAGTTGTAAAAAAAGAAAGAAATATAATTTAAGTTTAATTATTGCTAAAGTAGTCCTAATAGAAATTTGTGAAAGTATAATTATTATATTTTTACTGCATATTTATTAGGAATAACTTCTAGCTTCAAATGTAGTATATGTAAGGGCTACATGCGTTTAAGAAATCATTTCGATTTTGACTTGAGGTTAGGGATAGACTTATTACATGATAGATATGGGTGTTTACAATGATGTCTAAAAATAAAAATAAAATCTCAACACAATTCTCACAATAATATTTTTAATTGTTAAACGCATTTCAACGACAAAGTCATAAATTTCAGTAACATATGAGCTATTTTTGTGAGCATTGTGTTCTGTTTTTATTTTTAGAAATAATCTTTCTCCAGAGTCAAGCTTGATTATATTTATTTACAATGATGATTCAGATATTTTGTGGTGAAACAAGCTCTACTATGGTCATTTTAATCGGAAAAGTTAAAATGAACTTATAAATAGCCTCTAGACCTGTGAGAGCTTGTCTATATGATAAACCGGTACCATAGGCTCTTGTCTGGACTTGATAATGGGTCAATAATTATGAAATTTAGCATTATAACTACTAACCTTTTATTGCACACTATCTCAAGAATATATGTCAATACATTTTGTTGATATTAAAAATGACTTATAGGTTAAAATGTAAAAACAAAACATTATCAATCCAACAGAAATAGTAATTCAAAACCACATTGAATAACAAGGGTTTTATAACAGCAGAACTTCTTTACACAAACCGAATGGAATAAAACAGTTACAATAAGCCTAAACATCAACTGAAATAGAAATGTTATTGATGTTGAAAGGAGTTAACTAATCTCAATTCACACACATCAGCATCATTTGACTTAATGCATGACCCATGCAGATTCCAAGAACAGAAAGCTGTTATTTATAAATCCTTGCATTATGAAATACTAATCATATCAAATGCATACTCATGTTCTGAGCTTTGAACTGGTTTGAAGCCTGGACATAAAACATAAACCATTAGAAATACTTTAGGGTAAACCATCTTTTACATCTTTTTATTAATTTTTAAAGTAACTATGTCACAGAAAAGGGGTAACTAACAACTGGTGTTGAAAGATAATTTCTTTAAAAAAAACTTTTGATCAAACCTGAGATACAAAATAGAATTTAAACAAATTGCCTATTTCATTTGCCTAAACAAAAGAGCTAAGTTGATTTTTATGCAATTTCACTACAATTTCCATTTAAACTGTGAAATATTTCTTCACAAATATTTGCTAAAAAATTGGTGAATGGTTCTCCTTTACATATTGTCTCTCATTGAAACTAGACATAACAATTTGTATACAAGGTTCATACAAAATATACTAAGAAGCTATTGTTTTTTCGTTTTGCTAAATATTGGTGGTAATATGTTTGACATTCATATTTTTCATTTCCTTATACTCAAATTAATTTTGAATTGCATTTCTAGTGAATAAATGAAAAATGTAAATTACTTTTCATAGCCTAAAATTACAACAAATGTTTTAAATAACCTTTTGTTTGTTTGTAGTTATTACGATTAGGAAAGAACCTTTAAAACCAGTACAGTAATACCCCGAACCTACGCTATAAGTGGGACCGAGCGATAACCGTGTAAGTTGAATTCGCGCAAGTCAGGTTACAATTTTGCATATAAATTATATTTATATAATACAGACAATACAGTACAGTATATTATTGGGAACGGATATTTTTTTTATATTCCTTGTGGACTTTTCGTTGGAGTCTATGTTTTCCAAGATTTGTAACCATTTTTCAATTGAACTGAGGCCTTCTGTCAAGTTTCCAACTGTCATTTGATCTTCTAATTGGACTGGGTCTAAAGACTCAGGTTCTTCAATGTCTTGCTCTTGCCCACCCATTTCTACAAACTCATCAATTGTCAGCTCCTGATGGTGTGAATCCAACAGTTGTTGAACGTCATCACTATCCACTTCTAAATTTATTTGTCTGGCATGGTCGACAACTTCTTCAATCGCATCACCAATTTCATCAGGCTCTGGCGGTGATTCCGTCTGAATTTCAGTGGTGAAAAAAAATGGACACAGATTTTTCCAACACCCATTTAAAGGTTTTTGTGAAACTTCATTCCAAGATTGTCTAATGATTCTCATGGCATGTAAAACATTGAACCGTTTCCAAAAGTCTTTGACAGAGAGCTCATTGTTTTGTCTCATAGCTTTGTGCAGATGGGCAAACAATCGTCTCGTATAGTAAGCTTTGAAAGTTTTGATGACTCCCTGGTTCATCGGTTGAAGCAAGCTGGTTGTAATTGGTGGAAAAATACAACTTTCACGCCTGGGTCGAAATTAGTTAAAGTAGCAAGAAGATGACCTGGTGTGTTGTCGATTAATAGCATCACTTTTAAATGGGTTTTGTTTAGATTGGCAATAAATAAAGTTCGACTTCGGGTATGAAGTGATGACCAAACCGGTCCTCAAAAAGGGAAGCTGTCACCCAAGGTTTAAGGATGCTCGAGGACGAATTGCGTAAGACGGGGTAGTGTAAGTCGGAGTATTACTGTATCAGACATTATAACAACATGAGATAAAACTTTCCAAAAAAAAGTTTGCAAATATATACTCATAACGGTAATTACTGTAATAAAATATCGATCTATTATAACACTGTGATTGATAAAACAAAGAGCTATACTGACTGTATAGAGAAAAGTACAAATTTAATTTTGTTTTAAGTAGGTCTATAGCACAAAGATAATGATTATATTTATATATATAATATAAATATATATCTTTATATATATTGTATATATAAGTGTTCACAAGAACTTGATTTAAGTAAGAAGTACTTCCCCTACTTCTGTCTATTGGTCCACACCAAAAGTTATAAATTTAACTTAAAAAACAATGTATGAAACAATACCGTTTTTTTACAGAAAAAAATAAATGACTTCCCATCCCACCATGTGTTATAACATCTTTAAAACAATTATTCCTTTTACAAATCAAAATAAATGCACCTGATTGATAAGTTTCTTTTACTCTTAAAATGATAATACCAAAAAATAAATAAAACATTTCAGGCTATATATAGGTTCTACTTTCCATGAAAATTACATTGATAAGATGAAAACATTAAATCAAACCACGATTTTAATGCAAAACCTTAGCTTTAAACATTCACATTTTAATCTCTTTCCCAATCCTCGACAAAGATTTTATTCCTTAACAAAGCTTTTATAGTTAGCTAGTAAAAGCATAGATCATGAATAATAAAATAGGTCATGCATGCATACGGGGGCTGTGTGGCGAAGAAAAAGTTGTCGGGAAAATATCGCGCCGCGGGGTAGCGCTAGGGAGAAATCATTCAAAGCATTGGTGCTACACACCGCTTTCGTCATTTCCCCTATAGATCGCGCCACTATCGTCGGATTTCTAGTGGATTGAAATAATGCATTGGATCGGAGTTCTATTAGGTTATCCAAATACAATGGTAAAAGTATAGGGTGGCTCAAGTATCAGGGGTAGCTGAATTCTGTACAGTTGTATAGGTTCGAGCTTAGTTATTAGTGGTAGGTTTATTGGCTATATTATGTTGCTCTCTAAGCAGAACCATTAAGTAGGTTTATATGAACAAATTTAAAAAAAAGTATTTAAATGGTGATAAGGTGGTTTGTATCGAGAGGTAAAGTCTTATCAGTCAATGCTTTATCTACGCAAGCACTTGATTAAGCTTTACACAAAGTAAATCAAATTATCTAAAGGATACCTTTTATGGAGTTCAAATTTAACTCTTAAAAAACATTTATTAAAGAGTTAATTAAATTATTTAATCAGTGAGATTAAGGGTGTTTTAACGATGCTAAGTAATTAATATAAGTAAAACCTACAATCAGAATTATTTTTTTGTTTCAGCGGCCTTGTCAGTATTTATCGCAGGATGCTGGTTGGGATGGCCATCTCCAGCAGTGAAGATGATATCAAACCATGAGGCACACATATCAGTGGAACCATCTGATATATCATGGGTTGTCGCTTTGATGGACTTGGGTAATGTCCTCAGTCCGATTCCTTCAGGATACTTGTCGGACTATTTTGGCAGGAAATTAACATTAATTTCGACAGCATTCCTTTACATAGTCACATGGTTGCTGGCAATATTTGGACCTTCAGCACCATATCTGTTTGTGGCTCGTATTGGAGCTGGAATAGGGAAAGGATTTGCATTTACAGTTGTACCTATGTACCTCGGTGAAATAGCAGGTGTGCAAGTGCGCGGTGCTATAAGTACAATTTTTACAGGACTCTTATACTCTGGAATTTTATTTGAGTATTGTATCGGTCCGTTTGTGTCGTACAATATGCTTAATATCATTTCCGGTATTGTTCCTTTTATATTCTTTCTAACATTCATTTTAATGCCAGAATCTCCTTATTTTCTATTAATGAAAGGACGTCAAAAAGAAGCGAGAAAATCTCTTGCTTGGTTCCGAAGTGCAGACCTTGGTGATATAACTTGTAATGAGGAACTTGAAGAAATGGCAAAAAACGTTAAAAAAGAAATGGAAGAAAAGGGTTCATTTAAAGACTTAGTAGCGACTCCAGGAAACCGTAAAGCATTGGGTATCGTAATGTTACTATCAAGTTTTCAGAGACTCGGAGGAATTTCTCCGCTGTTAGCTTTTACTGTAGTAACTTTACCTAAAACTGGTGGATATTTTAGACCTGATTTTTATATGATTATATTTGGAGTAGCGATGGTAGTAGGGAATTTTGCCGGAATACCATTAATAGATAGAGTAGGACGCAAACCGTTACTAATGATATCATGTATAGGTTGTGCGATTATGACTGGAATCTCGGGAGTGTTTTACTTTCTCCAAGAGCAACAAGTAAATGTTTCATCGCTCAACTGGATTCCATATCTTTGTTTTGTGCTTTATGGAATCACTTATTCGATAGGTATCGGAGTGATTCCATCAACTTTTGTGGCAGAACTATTTCCAACCAATGTGAAAAGCTATGCTTCTTCGATCGCGGCTATATTCTTTGCAATAGCATCGTTTGCTATCAACAAGATGTACTTGGCAGTGAAATTAAACTGGGGTGTTTATTATAATTTTGCTTTGTTTACGTTTAGCAGTATTGTATCAGCTGTTTTCACATATTTTGTTGTGTTTGAAACAAAAGGAAAAACTTTTGCGGAAATTCAAAAAAAACTCAATGAAGGTCACTCAAGAAGAGACGAACAAATTGCACTAAATGGATAGTGTTAAATCTAGTTCATAACTATTGACATTTTTATGTAACTTATAATTTGTTAGATTACACGAGATTTGTTAGTTAAGGACAGAAACTTGTACAGTATGTAATAAACTATAGTATAGAGGTTGTGATTTAATGGGATTGGTTGTGATTACAAAACCATTCCAAATACTGAATGTGTATCAATTTATAATACAGTATCCTAAAAAAACTTTAAAAAAATGAAAATTTGATTAAATAATGTACTGATACCAAGAAATTTAATATACTGCAAATTATTAAAATATTAAGTAAATATATTGATTAGTTTATAAAATAGTTTTGCACAAAAAAATAACAACATAAACAGATTTTACACTGAATGTAAGATTATGTAATATAGAAAGGCAAACTTTAAAAACAGGCAACA
>JAGFPH010000050.1:1289491-1302865 GCA_018207615.1 Philaenus spumarius
AGAAAACGTCAATAATTTAAGTAGGAGAACGTAAATATTTTAATAAAGAGAACGTATATAATTTAAGTAAGAAAACGTAAATATTTGAATAAAGAGAATGTAAATTACTTAGTAAGATAACGTAGGTATTATAATAAAGAGAACGTAAATAATTTAAGTAAGAAAACGTCAATAATTTAAGTAAGATAACGTAACTTTTTTAATAAAGAGAACGTAAATAATTTAAGTAAGTAACTGTAAATAATTTAAATAGGAGAACGTAAATATTTTAATAAAGAAAGCGTAAATAATTTAAGTAAGAAAACGTCAATAATGTAAGTAGAATAACTTAAATATTTAAAAAAAGAGAATGTAAATAACTTAAGTAAGATAACGTAAATATTTTAATAAAAAGAACGTAAACGTAATTTAAGTAAGAAAGTGTAAACAATTTAAGTGAGTAACTGTTAATAATTTAAGTAAGCAGCAGTAAATGATTTGTGTAAAAAAAGTAAATATCTAATTAAAATAACGTCAATAATTTAAGTATGACACTGTAAATAATTATGTAAGAAACTGTAAATAATTTAAGTAAGAAACTGTTGATAATTTAAGTAAGAATCTGTAAGTAATTTAAGAAAGAAACTGTAAATAATTTAAGTATGAATCTGAAAATAATTAGGTAAGAAACTGTAAGTAATTTAAAAGAAACTGTTGATAATTTAAGTAAGTAACTGTAAATAATTGAAGTAAAAGAAAGTAAATATTTTAAGTAATAAACTGTAAATAATTAAAGTATGATAATAAATATTTAAGTATGTGTGAGGCACACGCACATTTTAAGTAAGATCGTAAAATTTGTAATTAAGAGTAAGTAAGTTACAGTTGCCTCAAAACGTAGAGAGACATCCCCTCAGGTAGAACGGACCGTCCTAATCACCTATTGACAAACAATGCCTTTGTTAGAAGCGGGCACCGTGGACTGCCGGCAGCCGTCTGCTATTCCAAGAAATTCTGGCTATGTCCTGACTGAATGACTGACTAACATAGAATCAACGTGAAGCAAAAACTACTTAAGATACAAATACGAAAATTTAAATGTATATTCTTATGATGGGGTCATAGACTTTCACTAAGCAAGGTCTTTGCAAAATTTTTATTTTTAAGCGTAAAATTAGTGAAAGTTCTGATAAAAAAGCTGTCCAGATCAAAAGCTTAGCAACACATGTTTGTTTACATCCTTAACAACCAACTGAGCAAATTTATAATTAGTTTATTATTATTCACAACCAACAGCTTTTTTAAGTAAGATTAACAAACTAAAAGCAAACACAAACAAATATCAACGAAATTCTTACTGTATTATAATTTAATTCAAACATCTGTTGTTACATATTATAAATAAAACAGCTGATTTGGCTAAAAAATTTACATCATTTTAGGTTAGGCCTACAATGAACCGAAACAAGTTTATTTGCAACCAATTTGACAAATTTAGAATCAGATAACTTTTCTTCACAACTAACAGATTTTTTAGGTTAGACAAAAGCAAACAAAAGGCTTTTCCTTTAGTTATTAATATACAAATCTGAATTGGTTATTATTGATTATCTAAATATTGATTTTGAAATTTCAACGCATGTCGCATTTCGAATTATTGGAGATGGTCGTGTCTATTTCGATCATTGTCTAACATTAGCTATGTATAAGTCGCCGCTCAGTCATTATTTCCTTGAAAATATTAGAGTATACAATAATCTGTTTGCGTTTTCTTCACCATGTGTCGTCGCCGAGTTTGGTGAGCGAAGCGAGCAGAGGCGTTGCCTCTAGTATATAAGGAAGTAAAATGAGTGGGTATGAATGATCAAATTTGTATGTTGTATGTGTGTGTTCGCATTGACCGTTTGACGCAGTCTAAATTTGGCAGTTTTAATTAGCTCAAGAAGGAGCACTCCGTAAAAAATATTTCGAGTACTTACATTTAAGGGGTTAACATGGGCTAACCTTCCTAATAATAATAATACACCTTTAATTCCCATGAGAATTGAGAGCTGAAACTTTGCATAATTGTTTCTTATGTGATACAAAGGATTAAAGGAAATATAGCCGATCAAAATAGTAAGCTTAGATTATTTTGTAACAATATATTTAACACATATGTGCCAAAATATCACCGGCAAAAATATTCACGGACTACTACGTTTATTTCTGTTTTTCTTAATTCATATTTTTAAGTTAGCAAATTTGTTTACTAGACCAATACTTGTCAATTTTCGCGAGTACCTACTCAGGGGGTATGCGAGAGATTATAGTCACTTAAGTGACAGTAAAACACACTATCTAATCCGGATTTGTTTTAATAAGGCCATAAGTTTACATCCATTACCAACTGATTATCATAGTGAATTATGATGCTAGTGATAAAGTTTATTGGACATCAAGAGTTTAGAAATTACATCAGTTGTGTATAGACAGCGCTTCAGACATGACAGCTTCTTTGGGAGTTTTCCGTCAATATGTGGCGGGCACTACGGGTAGGTATTAACAATAAATCGTGTAAAATTATAATTAGGATATTTTGTACAATCAAATTTATGCATATTTAATATAATCTGTCCAGTTAAATTCTAAACACAGATACTGTTGTAGGAACCTTTGTTACTATAACCACCATAGTCAAACTTAGCAAACACAAATTTCGCTATTATTAATTGTCAAATATTTCTTACAACGTGACACTCAAGCTGATAACTTGATAGTGTTATTTAATTATTAGTTATCCAATTCAGAAACTCCTGATAAGGATGACAACAGCTATTTAGAGGCTACTTTGTGTTAGTAGATTTATCACAATTTTAACTGTTTGAAAGATGATCTTATCAATTACAAATTAAATACATATTATAATTTTACACTTTGATTAAACATGCTCCAAACACACATTTTCTACTATAATGAAGCTAGCACACGTGCTTGGTGTTAATAAACCTGAAGTGTAAAGTCCAAAATGCATTCCTCGCCTAATCTTGAGAACCTATGAACCTGAACAACAGGCTAACAAGATGTATGATATCAAACTTATAGCGGGAGCAAACAATATAACTCGTATTAAATATATTTGTTATTTTGTATATTTTCTTATTTGTGACAAACATAATAAAGAATAATTTTGGAAATTTAGTTTCATTTAGTTTTAGTAAAATTCTGGTCTGTTTATCTAGAAGTTATTGGTATACAACATACTGTACATTAAGAAATAATGTTTTCCACTGCTCTTCTTGATTCTGGGAACATTTTTGAACGACTTCTCTGAATTTCTTGTAGCTTTAAAATGAACATAATCCAAAGAAACATTATTTAAACCGACGTAGCTGTTAAATTTATAAACTTATAAAAATTACAATTCGATACAAGCACCTCCATACTCGTTGTTGTAAACTATATATAGCGGATTCTTAATTAATATTTATTAAGCTCAATATGCCAATCGATTACATTTTTTGCAGACGACAAAGGCGTTCAATACTAAAGACTGAATTTCTGCGATTTTTAAATATATTATAAATACTAGGGGAAACCCCTGAGTGCTCCGCAAGCCAACCCCGTTGGAACCTTCTATACACATAATCATGTTATGTTTTCTTTATAATAAAGGTGTAGCATTATAATAAACCCAAAGCTAAGATGGTAAATAATGTTAAATGTGCAAATCAAATTATTTCGTATATTTTATAACAGCACTTATAATACAAATTAAAAGAACCTGCAAGTCTACTCTTTAATAAAAACCTAACCTAAAAGAAATACAAAAATATGCTTCAAAGTTTGAAATTATCTGTTAATGGAAATATTAGAACAAACAGCTGTTTTATCTGTTATTTTATTCAATTAGTTGCTACGGTAATAAATGTAAATACATGTGTTGGTTTATCAGTCTAGACCTAACCTAAGAATTTTTTCCAACTAAATTTACAAATATTGAAATAAAAAATGTTGTTATCAAAATGAATTATAGCATATGTTGCTCAGGGATAATGTAACTTTTTATTAGTAAAATTATTTTTTCAATCGGTTCAGTAGTTCCAGATTGTCCCTTACATACAAACAAGCAAAGAAAAAACAAATTTTACCTCTTTATAATATCAGTATAGATAACTAACTATAACACAATTTATAATAATGTGTTTAGTAAGTTCGAAGAAAATCATAAACACTACGTTAAAACGAACTCAAATACAGAATATCTAACGAGTCCAGTCTTAAACAGAAACAGAAGACTTTTGAACAATGAAAACTATTCATAGCAACACCGGTTTGAGGGGCGAACCGTGCAATGTAGTCGAGTACAATGTAAGCTTGAAACCGTCAAGAAACTTTCTAAAGGAAAGATTTTACGGTGCAAAAAATGTCGAACAACAAAAAGGAGCAATTATTCTAAATCTAGCTGCGATAAATGTCAGCATTCGGAAAACCACTTCCACAGTAAGAGTTGAGTTTGTTTTTGTAATTTCTGTAATTTATTTTTTGATTGGTTTAGAAAAATTAATAAACATAGTAAATTCATATTTTAATTTACTTTTAAAAGTCCCTGTATACCCTAGCATTGGTTAAATAATAATAAAATACAATTTTTATTTGAACGAGAGTTAATTTTCCATTTGACGTAAAAGCCATTGTGACGATGCGTTAATGTTAGAATACCTTAAACACAACAAAATTAATTATGAAAATAAACTTCTTACTTTGAATGGTACAATATTGCATAATACATTCAACAAAAAACGCTTCGTTGATACAGTATATAAAGAATAATAATGATACAAATAGCACTTTTTGTTAATTAGATTTTGTTTCAATAAATCAACACTAGCTGACCTCTTAGGAATATTTCGCAAGCTGAGTAGGTCTACATTTACATGAATTAATACGTTGATTTAATTCAGTTAATTACGTTTATTTATTTACGTTGGTTTATAAATAACAGTTTATAAAAATGTATAACGCTCTACGTTGATTTAATTTGATTGATAGATTACACTTGCATATAGAATGTAAACAATTTAACTAACAGCTGTCATGATAGTTAATTAAACATATTGTTAATAAATGGCGCCTTTCATTAGGAACCATATGAAATAATTTAATATAAAAGTTTTGTTCGTAAATTTGTGTAAGCAAAACATGAATTTTAAGCTTTTTGGTTTACTTTTCATCAATATCGGGGAGCATAAGCTTTAAAATGATGCTTGAATAATTTATTTTGACGAAGAATTAAGGGAGATATTGCTTAGTGACAAAAAAAAAAAAGGGGCGTTATCGACGTATCCATTAATAACTTAGTCGCGAGGATACGAGACCGTGACGAAGCTACACAGCTGATTATTAAAAACCAGAACAATGCATTTATATATTTCCATACTTTTTAATTTAAGTTTAAATGCACAATCCGAATTTAAATATATTTATAAGATAATCTATACAGCCTGCAATAAAGATTGTCAGTTTATTATACCTAAAAAACGAATTATCCGATTAAATTTTAAATAGTACGGTGTCTGAATGGTGTGGCCGATGTTACAAGAGAAATGAGCAATGATTGTAAATGTGGAAATGTAGAACATATGAACTCATATTTTTTTTTGTGCATGAGTGTATTTTTGCTTGGACTACATACTAATGCGCCTTTAAATATACAGTTTATAAAATGTGTGTATTATGAAAGAAATGTAGGTAACAAAAGGTCTACAGAAAATGCCAAGTCTCTGTTCTACTATAACTTATAGAAAATTTGAACACGTTTCAGTGCAGTTTAGAATTAAAATTAAATGAACAGTTTAACTGAAGCAAATTAGTATCTTGTTGAAGATCATCTTATGGAGTCGTTAATCGATAACCATGTTCATCATTACCTGAACACAAAATTAGAACCGACACATATAACTTTTGTTTCCGTCATCCTTGTCTCATGAGGTTTCACAAGCTGTTTTTCTTTAAGATATAGTAAACCGAAGAAGTAATAGTTTTACCCGCGCCAAGGGTTCCGTACTGTCAGCTGTTCCTAATGTTTTAAGAACTGATGTAATAAGGACAAAGCAAAGCATCGACACTTCGTATACTCAAAATAACGAATTAACCAATAACAATAACCATGAAGAGAATATATTCGTAGTGAGGACCACTAAAAGGAGGCGATAGATGACAGAAAACGCACGTTTCTCCGCGGTAAATTGTACTACAAACAAGCACCTCTAACACCAACATTTTAGCCGCAGTACTTTTGGTTATAGATGGGGAATGGGGGTTTTTAATATTTTCGAAAATATCTACAAAATTAAATATCACTAACATATTATTTAGGGACGGGGTGTACTAACCTTTCCAATTGAATGTTCATAGTAATATATTTTAAAGTTTCTATTAACGGGTTAGTCTCCTACCTATGCCAAATTTCAGCTTGATAACTTAATAACCCTTTATCAGTTTGAAATATTTGAATGTAAAACACAATATTGTTTTCCTATAAGGGACAATTAATAAGATATATCCTATCTTAGATTGAATAGTATTTATTGCAATTTAAAAACGTGATGTTTCACCCTCTGAAACGAGATGTGCTAAAAAAATAAAGATTAATGTTATTACTGTGACTAAACCAATAATTTAATAAATACATTAACATGTTTATATCACAATTAAAAACCAATTTCTAGTGATACCAAAATCTATTAAATTAAGTGAAAATAAATATTTATTTGATCTCTACAATCTAAATAAAACAATTACTGGAATTGCTATTTCTCAGTAAATAATCAAGGCAAATGAACCAGACCATTAGACTAGGCAAACAAGAGAAAAATAGGGAAAAGTTTAGTTGTAGTTTTGATTGTTGATACCTTTATGTTTTGTGGGCCGCTGAACACGGAGAGGTTTTCCAACTCAAATTTATCCCGGAAACATGTTTTTTTTTTCAAAAAAACTTGTAAATTTTTGCACTTATTTTGCAAATATTTCGGAACCACGCGGTTTTTTTAAAACTATTATGACAAAAATTAAATAAGAATAAATATATATTATGACATTAAGACTAAATGTCCTAGAATTTATGTACAGGACCAATTTTTTTACGACCATCTGTTTAGCCACTAGAGCGCCCTCAAAAGGACCAAAATACCAAAAGTGTAAAAGTGGGGGAAACGCGATTTACAACACTTTAAGTCCAATTTTCGCGGAAAATATCAGTTTTACGCAAAAATGTTTACCATGTATGAAATTAAAGGTGATGAAGTGCACATACAAAATACATAAAATAAATGGAAAATATGTTTCACGTATCTGAGGTACTATCGGAACAAGCGTCATTATATGGATGTGACTTAGAAAGTTGTAGCATTTATTATTGCCGACTCTCCCTTAGGTCTGAACATTCCGTAAAAGCTCTTCCAACTGTATGATTTTCATACATAACAACCACCACGATCGATTTATTGCTGAATTTATATTTAAAAAACTAGGTACCACATACCTATAGTTGATTTCTAGGTAAATGTTGATTTTATAGCTCCTAAAAAAGGATAAAGTTTCCTAACTTAAAGTGTTTCGTTTGAAGTTTTGTCTTTCGAAGTAGATGAAGTTATGTTTAGCCTACAGTGAATTGGTTGTTAGAGATAAACTTGTGGTTTGTGTCCTCTGATATCTGTCCGGTGATAGATGTTTGGTTATTTGAGAGGGTCCCCTCACTCAACTATTTCTCACTTTCTCTTTCTTTAGTCTTATTCCCCTCTTGAAGCTTATCTTTCAAGGGCAATCTTCTACCAATCCCGGAAGTCTAATAACCAGACCAAATACCCTCAGTTACTGTGAAGCTTGTTTAGTGATTGCTTTTGTCGATGTGTACTGAGTTTCCAACGTAAGTATTTTGTGATGTCGGAATGTTTTGTTTGTTAATCATTTTTAGAAGATGGAAATAATGCAGTAACAACTGTGAAAGAACGAGCAATGTCATCGTTTGTAGGCTGGCTGAACTAAGGGGGAAAACATCATTGCGTGTGCATGAAAAGTGTAGAAAATCATACGCGAATGAAGGTATGATTGTCACTAACCTAAATAGGCGAGAGGAAATCTGCCTATCCAGCCTTTACTAACAAGATTAACAGTCCATGAGTTTACATTTAGAACTCATTGTTGCATATGTCGAGTGGCTATTACGGATAGATTCTTGGCCAAAACAACATTAAATGACCGCAATATTGTGTATACGGTTCGTGACAAAACACAGAGATTCAGAAGATCAGTTCTCAAAGCAGCTCCAGAACGTGATGATGATAATGGACGGGCTGTTCTTCGCCGAATCGAGACCGACGAAGATCTGGTCGCACATGATGCGCAATACCACCGAAAGTGTCATAAAGAACTGTATGGAAAACCAAGGGCCACAGAACAAAAAATACGCGGTCCCTTTGCCAAGGAAATTGATGCGACAATGCAACACGTTTACAATTACCTTGAGAATAGCGATAACGAGTGCCAGTTCTCCATAGAAGAGTTGTTGGAATAGAGAAAAAGAAATTTTATATCAGAACCAAAAACAGTGAAAGCTCACCTCCTTGGAGAAGAAATTCTGTTCACAAGCAACAAGAAGAAAAACACTATTGTGTGTTTTAAAAATCTAGGCCTATCATAAGAGATTTTTTTTGAGAAAATATTGAATAACTCGGCGTCGTACCAGCAAACGTGCATGTCTGAGCGGGGTTGAAGCAAAAATTATTTGTGACTATGTCAGATCGCAGGTCTATGAATTCAAAGACATGAACCTGCACATGACATTTCATGAAAGAGGATGAAGCTGTCGTTCGCTCGTTCCTGACACTCTGGAATGTTTTATGCAAACGCTGATTGTAAAGACAAAACAAGGAGGTACCGGTATTGAGAAATGGGAAACTAAATGCAACGCACTTTCTCACTGTATTACTAAATGATGATGGACCCAAATCATTTTTTTCAATACAGAAATGTATTTTATGTGCACTTCATCACCTTAAATTTCATACATGGTCAACATTTGCGTAAAATGGATAGTTTCTGCAAAATTGGCGGTAAATCGCATTTTCCCCGCTTGTAGTACTTCACTGTACTTTTTCAGCGCGCTCTAGCGGCGAAAAATATTGGCGAAGGATGTATCGGTAATCAAAAGTAAAGAAAAAACAAAGCAGTGTCAAAATATTTTTATGTGCAATATGACATTATGTTCTCATCAAAATAATTAAAAATACTATACAGAAATATGTCCTAAAACGCTCCTTTTCCGTCCGTCTTACCAAATTGTACTTTTTGAATAACAAGATATAACTCCAGAAAAATAAGAGGTAACCGAATTTTACTGAATTTTTTACCATTAAGTTTTTGAATTTTACTAAATCTTATATCATTTTTCAGCTAAGAAATTCAACACGGAAGCTACTTAAAATCTGGTAAAACGGGATTGCACAATACTTTTATTTAAAATAGCCATCTCTTTTAATATGTTAGGTGGAAATTTTAAATTTTATAACTCTGATGAAGTTGTTACACTGGTTTTAAGTTGTCCAACACTTCCAGACAATACAAAATACATATTCTTTGAGTAATTCAAAAGATAATTTAAGAAGTACAAGTACCAAGCATTACAGAAATAATGCAACATATTGTTTGTAGTAAACCTACATTTTTTAAACATGGTAAAACGAGAGAATGAGACATTCTATCATTAATATGATAGGCCTACATAAGTTGAGCTGACAATAGTGTGTCAATTCCTTTACAAGATATTTCTTTTATAAGCACGTTCTTCCCACATAACTTATCTGATTATTAGTATGAATATTTAGTTGAAATGTTTTATTAGCTCAGTTGAGTTAAATGTTTAGTTATTTTTTACTTTCAAGAATTTTGTTTATTTTTGTCAAAAATTAGTATCAGTCTGAGATTAGTCTTCATGTCAATATTTATATTGTTCTTTACTTTGTGCAATCTAAGAAAATGGCCAACAATACTTTTGAACAATAAATGTGGGTTGTTATTGTCAGAAAGTAACTGCTCACAACAAATATTATCGAGACTTTTTTCGAGACATTTATATTTTCTATTCAGATTGGAAGAATTCATTGGAAATAGCAGCAGCTATTTGAACATTTTACTTTTTTTAGAAAATATTTACAATTGATATTTACAATCACAATGCCACGCTATGTACTTAGGTAACAGTTGCAAACAGTTAAAGGAAAGAATTGATACAAAACTATTATACATTACTTATAGCCTATAAATGTTAATCAACTTATGAACTTATAGCTTTTGATGGAATTAACTAACAACAATGGTATATAAATGGTTCAATTTGTCTTACCATTTTTAACAATAACGTTAACAAGTAGCAATAGTATTACTTTCAAGTCCCAATGCAATTTAACAAAGGAATAATTTCAAGAAAATGAACTTTGAATCTCAGTTTTATTTTAGCCTCAAATATCTTACTTTACTCAAACTGTTTTGACATTTAGAATATCTCCTCGAAAATATCAATAAAATACCTTGTCTCTAAATCTCCTATAGGCCCACCCACAAGATTCCTTCATATGAGGATGGATGAATTCTTCATCAAAAACATTTCCTTCAGTGCCATATCAATAATCCATGACACCCCACAACACGGAGGAGCTAGGATTGAAAACATTCTTAAAAGAATTACATTTTTTTAAAGTTTCTTTAAAAATGGAAAAATTAAATACACATTATTAACAGCTTGTGAACAATAATTTAAATTAAATTCCTCAAGGAAATAAATTACATTCTTTAAATTGGTTTAGTTTGAGTTCCTGAAATGAAAATATTAACCTGTGTTGGTTTCAGTAGTAATTCTGCCGCAACTTTTCTAACCTAAAAAACGTTATCTGCTGAGTAAAATGGCTCAAAAACAATTGATCCACCTAAAAAAACTAGCTATCAATAATAATTATGAAAAAACTACGCCTTAGAAGAGAATGAGATTGTTTAATCATTTGCTCATATGGAAAAAGGAGATTTTGTTAAGATTATGGAAAATTTGATTAAAATTCCATATAAAAAGCATATTATTATTATTATTATGAAGCTTTGGACTATTCTGCCTTTCCTGTGTATGCTTCTTACATTTTACTTGGGGGATAAGGACCTAATTTTCTTAAATTAAAAAATATGCTTAGTTTTTTTTTAACTAGTTAAAAACTTAACCGAAAGTATTAAGTTTAATATTTATGAAACCAAATGAAATAGGTTAACAAAAACAAATACAAGTGAACAGTCAAGGCTGCTAAGTGAGAGATAAGCAGGTTATCTTATCTGCTTAATGGTTACTATACTCACCAGGAGCGAAAAGTGAGTGGATTATCTAAGATTACGAAAGCCATAAAAGAGAACAATCAGCTGTATGTATTTGATTTAATTCAAGTTTGAACAGTTCTTTCATTCAAATGTTAAAAGTCCAGAATATTGTACAACTAATTATAGTTCAATGTACATGTATGATAATATTGACTCCAAAGTTAACACCGTGTTAGCTTTTTACTTAATTCGTCATCCTATACAAGTATAAACGGTTTTATACTTTGAAAATAAAAGCAATTTTAAAAAATCAATCAAAATAGGAAAAAAAAAGAGAAATTATATTTGTAATCCAATCAGTTTTGGTTATAAAGATAGAGTAATCAAATTTCAAAGAATATTACATAACATATTATGTGTTATGAATCATTGATTCTCTATACTAAGATTTATTTGATATAAAATATTAAATAACAATAACCATTTAAACTTCACTTAGTTATTAATTTGTGCAATTAAATAACAAATAACTATATGTACAAAAATAATGCACACATCTCCATCTCTACAAGTTATAATTACTTAGGGGTGTGCATAACATCCCAGTAAAAGCATCAAACTCATTGAGGGGAGACGACAACAACGAGAAGGCTGATAATATACTATTGAATTATAGACCAGTTAATAAAGATTTTTTATGTTAAAAAATTTAAAAGCAAAAATTCCGTTATGACTTGAGAAATAGTTTGTTGATGAAAATACCACCTTAAGAAAAAATGATTTTTTTATTGTGGAATAGTTGAAACAATAAATACTTCGAAAAGTTATGTTTTTTGGTTATGTTGTAAATCATTGGATGAAAGGCTAGACTTTCAATGGTAAATTATAAAACCTTAAAAATGATACTTTGAAAGTATTGATTGATACATTTTTGACTGAGTAAAATTTAAAAAACCATGAAAAGTTCATACTTTTGACATTTTAAAAGTTATAGCTTTGGAATTTTGTAAAATGACAGTTAACAGCATGCAGATTAACCTCGCACAAGGTGGGTCCTGGCGGATATATTGATTTTGCATGATAACTGTTTAAACAATTTTGAGCATTATTTTGAAAAATGAGTATAAATGAATTTTTATGGCCAATTAAAATTTTTCAAACAGATTTTGAATATAGAGATCCAAAAATATATTTTAGAGTTATGTAAAATTTATGGTTAAAAGTGGTTCCAAGCAAGGCTCATGCGAGTCATCGGTCAGAGTCTAGTAGAGTAGAGTTGTAAGTTAGCCAGTAAACTAGCCAGGGAAAGTATAGTGTACAGTATTTAAGTAAAGCGAAGCATCCATTGAACATATAGATTTTCATCCAAAGATTTACAAAATACAGGGTGATTCTTAAATAGGACGACAAACTTCTGGAGTAGTTTATTACAAAAAAATAAATAAAAAAGTTCCTAAAACATGTGCCCTAAAACACTTCGTTTTCCAGATATCCACCAATTTGTTTTTTTTTACAAAATAATTCATATCTACAGATATGTTTAAATCATTGAGTTCAAACTTGGCATAACGTTTAACCTAATAATAATCTATCTCAAGAAAAATAAGTGATTATATCCAATCATGCGTTTCAAAATGGCAGATGTTTGAAAATTTCAAACCTAAATTACTCAAAACTCTTACATTTTAACAAAAAATGACAAGACAGTTTTTTTGTAGCCCTTTTGATTCCTTATCGGATAGTATAACTGTCAAAACAATCAAATGAATGATAATAGGTAAGTTAAAGATAATAACAGCATGTGTACATACAATATTGTTTTGTTTACTGGGTTGGTATAGGACACCGGGTTGAACAAACCAATTATTACAAGTAACTTAACTATTATCCTTCATCCGATTGTTTTGACAGTTACACCATCCGATAGGGAATCAAAAGGGCTACAAAAAAGGTGTCCCAATTTTTTTGTTCAAATGTACGGTTTTTGAGTAATTAAGGTTTGAAATTTTCAAACAGCCGCCATTTTGAAACACATGATTGGATAAAATCTCTTATTTTTTT
>JAGFPH010000050.1:1306344-1326233 GCA_018207615.1 Philaenus spumarius
CTGCATTTATATATCAAAATATAGTTGAAATACTTTCAGAAATAGAGCAATAGGATGTTTTTTTAACATTTGCAGAAATATTTTCAATACTGCATTTATATATCAAACATATATAGTTTAGATATCCTTAAATAAAGTCTTTTCAAATCACTCAATCATAAAACATTAAATTTTTCGGGTTCCAAACCTTGGTCTCCCAAAATTTGTGGTAAAACATTGTTGAGTTCAAAATTCAATTTCCCAAATTGTTTAAATACCTTTATTCGTTTCAAAGAAAATCTGACTGTCAAACTGATAGACAAAACCGAGTGAACCTATTTATAAGTGATCCATTTTTCCTTTTGAGATTCGGAAACTTAAATACTAATACAACAATTATTTTCAATTGCACCTCTGGATAGTTTTAATCATTCATATATTATAAAATAACCGTTTCTTTGACACATAATACATTGCAAATTGTGTTTTTATATAACTGTCAATAAGTAACTAAAAAAGCGAAACCATGAATTGTAAAATGGCAGCTTTTTGTGTGTCAATCAATCTCTACAAAAGATTTTAAATCAGTTGAACGAAAAACATCCACTTTATGTAAACATATGTTTGAGAAAGTTTAAAATTGAGAATACAGTTAGTTTGTTACAATTCTTCTTCTTGTACTGTAAGTTATGTATTATATTCAATATCGAAAAATTACAAAAATAATAACAGAGTTCCAAGAGTAATTTGACTTAAAATACCTTGAAACAAATACCTCATCAAGGGAAAAACCAAAAATATGTTTCCAGATCAAAAGCTTGTCTTTTTAAAATAATAAATTATGATCAAATTTGCCTGTCCAAACCTTTCTTCAACGAACACGAAAATAGAAAATTACACTAATAGAGTTCTCACAATTCTGTCATAGTGTAGCCCTAGATGTATTATCAAAGAAAGATGGTTTATATGATCAGTTATGAGTTACTAGATACATAATCAATTTTAAATAGTTTTAAATGTGTTTTAAAGTATTAAAAATTTTGCAATATTGTTTTACCTTTTTTTTTGTAGTGGGACGTTTGTTGTGTGCTTAGTATTATTTTTTTTTATTTCACCCCTTGCACTGGAATTATTCTAGAATGACCCGACTTAGTATGAGAGAGAATGTTTACTTAACATTTTTTAAATAATTCTATTTCAAATTATTAATTAATAAGTCATGTTGGCTATAAGTATAAGCATATATTTTCAACTGAATATTAATTATGTCTGTTGATAAGCTAAAATTGATTCAAACATTAGGACTACTAATTTTTTTAATTCTATTTTTTAGAAGATTAACATCAAAATGTTGGTACTTTAACAAGCAATTGTTTAATTATATTATGACAAGACAAATATTTACTATGCAATGTTTACAGATTTTTCTTAAAGGTACCTATTTAATTGTTTCTATAGGTTTTGTCATGGCTTAATATGATTACTGTATTTGATATCCTTGAATACCTTACTAAATACAACACAAACATTCCTCAGGCTTTTAGTATGACTTCAGCCCCAGTAAGAAATATCACATTTCCGGAGAAAAGGGGAGAGAATAATGGCGTCTGCAAGGGTGGATTGTATAATGTTGTTGCTTCAGATAACACTCAAACTTTGCAATTGTTTTGTTTAAAACCTCGACAATCACATGAGTGGATCTAAGAAGAGTATTACATGACAAAGTTCAACAAATACTAAGCTTAAAATAGAAATTTCTTAAAGAAACTTTTAAGCATCAGTACTCCCTTACAGATTGGTAATCAAACCAATTCAACCGTTAAATGTAATCAGCTTTTACTGAAAACATCATCTTCCTCGTTGAGTTCCAGCTAAATCTGTTTACAGTTACGTTCCTAAATAGTATGTATTCAAACTTTTCTCTATAGTATAATCACCTATGAAACTGAACGGATTTTATACAAAAAAAATACAAATGAAATTAATTTATTACACAGATTTCTGAACCAGAGGACAAACTAAATAAATAATTATTAAAAATTAATTTCAAAATAATTATTTTAAAATAATTTCAAAATTTTATCCTTTCTTTAAATTTTAAATACATAATATTTCGAAAAAACATTTCCAGTAAATTTAATGTGATAGTAATAATGTTAACAATATGTTGAATATTCAATAAAATTGATTGGAAAAAGAACTCTATACCCGAAAATTTACCTTGAAAAGGAAATGATGTATCATCAGAAACTTTTATGAAAAATGGGAACTTTACAAATGATTAACAGTTTTACATTATTATTGGTGATGAAATCAACATCAGAGAATTGATAAACATGAATTTGCATCTTTTAGCCTTCAAACTACTTACAAATTAGAGTACATAAATTATGTTAAAGTCAATAGTAGTTCTTACTATGAAGATTTAATGGTTACATGTTTTGCTTCCAAAAACAGCATCATCAGAACTATGCACATTTTTTAGAATTCGGTACCTTAAAAGAATACCTTATAGGATCACGCACTTGTCTTTTCTGTCTACCACAGTCAATTTTCTCCAGAAAGAATTTTGGGGGACAAAAGTTTGGTTCTTTAAAAAAAATAAATATTGTACATTGTGTTAGGGGTTTGATTTAAGGATATAGAAACTACCTTTTATGGAATTTTATGATATGTAGTTTTCAAGATATATCTGAAAATATTAATATCAACCCATTGTATTGCCAAAAGCACTGCAGTCAAAATTTTGAAAGAAAAACAGGTGGTGTGAGAGGTATTTTCAGATTTTACAAAAAAAATATTTTGGTTCCATACTTTGTGAAAAGTGATGAAAAATATGTTTTCCATTATGTGGCGTACGTTAATCTTGTTGTGGGTATTGGTAGTCAATACCACCATTCACTGGTCCCCACCACCAATGTGTAGTTTCTTCCTGCTATGGTTATTGTTATTTTTGAGATGGTTAGATCAGTAAATTGAGTCTTCATGTTGACACATTGTTTTTACAAATATTGTATTCATACAATGTTTGGTACGGACTTTTAGTGTATCTAAAAGAATCTTTAGCCCATGAGTCAAACTTGTATTTCTCCGGATTATTTAAACAAGTTTATAATATAAGTGTGTATAACTGGCCTGTTGAGAAACTTAAGTAAACGTAAGTTTACTACACGACCCTTGGCTGATGTTTTTGCAGACGACGACTTTGTTTTACATTCTACTGTTAAATGTTGAATACAGGTAAACATAATGTGACTAAAGACTATAAGTTAGAATTTCAGGCTGTTGGTGTAGAGTTGTATAGTATATTTGCGCTTGTAACGAAACTAAATCTCTGTAACAAGAACTATTATTAAGGAAAGAGTAGGTATATGTACTATAATCTTTATTTAAAAAACAAACTTAAACTAATCACTGCAAAAATATAACTGTCCAAACAATCACATCCAATTACATGTTTTCCATGTAGATTAAGTACCTAAAGAAATAATGTCACATACAGACATGATTGTGAAATTCGATTTATAAGAATTAAATGAAAAATCAGGAACTTGCACATACTTTCTCACAAACATATTTAAATTATTAAACAAATTCGCTGTGACTTCATAATTGTAGGTGGGGTAGGAGAGGTGATTTATTAAAGTAGGAGATTAACTAATAAATACTGTATTATTATTATTATCTAGAGAGAAAACTATTCGATCGATTTCGGCCAAATTTGCACCAAACATGTCAATTAGGCCTATATAGATGCATGAATAAAATATTTGAAAAATTTTGAAAAACAACCCCCAAAATCAGTTATTATTATTATTATTAGCTAAACGAGAAATTTTAGAAAGATGCGGTGTTTTGCTTATGGTAGGGTACATTAAAGGCTACAAATAAGCCAAATTTTATCAAAATTGTTAGAGCCGTTCTTTTATAAAAAAATAATAACTGATTTTTTGGAGTTTTTTTTCCAAAAAGGGGGTTGTTTTTCAAAAATTTTCAAAACCGTTTCTCGTGCATCTATACAGGCTTACTTCACATATCTGATGCAAATTTGTTTGAAATAGATTGAAAAGTTTTTGCTCTAGCTTTGTGTACATACAGACATTTTGTAAAAACCACTTTTTTGGACTCATGGGGTCCTAAAACGGATATTTCCACAAAAATCTCAACATCAATTTTTTTTGCAATCCCTATACTTTCTCTATACTATAGTATAGTAAGAAAGTAAAAATATAGGCAAAGTGGTACAAAAATTATTAAGCCTACTAGTATTTATTAAATAATCCCCTCATGAATTTCAAAAGGCATAAAATAATCCATTAGAATGCAAGTTGATAATTCATACTGCATCTTTAGTTCGGGGCTATATCATGTATGTGTACAAGAGAGATGAGACCTAAAACAAACAAAAGAGGAACAGTAGGCCATACAAAGGTTGTTGATTGAAGTGAGAAATTCTTCTTCTATAGAAATGCACAACTAGAAAGAGTGAGGGGGATCTATTGTTTGTTAGGAATTGGGGTAGAAGAAAACAAGTACAACTAGTCTCATAATGTTTGATAAAAAGAAATAAACCTAACACCACTAATAGCGTTGAAATATTTTAACAAGGAAAAATCAAACTAGGTATTGTAGTCTGCCAATCTATTCATCACAATTGAGAATTTGCAACATATTTTAGACTATAATTGGCAGAAAATTAATTTCTTTCCGATAAACCATTTTACTTGTAAAACTGGATGTATCTTCTAAATAATAATAATAACCTATAATAAAGAATATTTTATATTATTTAACTTGTTTGCCCCAATTATCATGTAACACATTATTACATTAAATTTATTACACTATCTGAAACCCTAAGTCTGATTGCCTTCCAGTAAACTGTTGCATTTTCCTTTACATTCACTACAAGTTAAGGGATGAAAGAAACCAATGGACTGGATTTGAAAGTATGCCATTTTGAAGGACATCTACTTCCTATTTATCAATAAATAAAAACCACTGATTTTGTGAACCAAAGATTTTTATTTAAATTTGCAGCTAAATCGGTATTAATCCATTTACTTGTTTATTAGTATTGTGCTGCATTTTTGTTTTGTTATTTTATGAAATATTTTAATGTAGTACAGTTTTAGTTGTTTGTTGCAATGTTTCATTGTGGTAGCCATTTAGTTGTTTGTTGCAATGTTTTAGTGTGGTAGGGATTTAGTTGTTTGTTGTGATGTTTTAGGTGGTGCAGAGTTAGTTATTTGTTGCAATGTTTTAGTGCGGTAGAGATTTTATTGTTTGTTGCAATGTTTTAGTGTGGTAGAGATTTAGTTCTTTGTTATGATGTTTTAGTGAGGTAGGGATTTAGTTGTTTGTTGTTTTAGGTGGAGCAGAGTTAGTTATTTGTTGCAATGTTTTAGTGTGGTAGAGATTTAATTGTTTGTTGCAATGTTGTGGGAGATTTAATTGTTTGTTGTGTGGTAGAAAATAAGTTGTTTGTTGCAATGTTTTAGTATGGTAGAGAATTAATTGTTTGTTGCAATGTTTTAGTGTGGTAGAAAATAAGTTGTTTGTTGCAATATTTTAGTGTAGTAGAGATTTAATTGTTTGTTGCAATGTTTTAGTGTGGTAAAGTTGGGCCTTTTCTGTTATATCTCCGCATTTACAAACTATTTTCTATTCTCAAACTATTTTTTATAGAATGTGTCCAAATAACTATTTATAACTACTTCATAACATAAAAGGAAAGAAGTTTCCAGTTTTTGTTGATATTAGATAAGGGTTATCGCAAACGTGTAACTTTACTATTCGACTCTAGCCTAATATTTTTGCAGACAACGACGTTGTTTTACATTTTACTGTAAAATGTTGAATACAGGTAAACATACTGTGACTAAATAGGTTAGGTTAGAACCTTTTAGGTATTTTTTTATTATTATTTTTGCATTTCTGTTGTCATAGCAAAATAGTTTGTAAATGCGGGGATGTAACAGAAAAGACCCGTAAAGTTTTAGTTTTTTAAATGTATAATCTTATCTGTATTATATTACTTTCTAGACAGAATTATGTTTATCCTTCTAAGTAGACAGTATTTTTGACATTTCAAGTATAAATAACAAACAATTTTCAATTTTAAAAATTACAATAATTTAAGCTTTGTAATAAACAAGAAATTACAACAACAACAAATGGCAATAGAGGTAAATAAGAGTAATAAAAGCATCTGTGAAGGTAACTTTCCTTTGAATCACCTTTAATTTTTAAAAGGTTGGTAAAGAGCTGTTTTGTATATTAAGCTGCTGTTGCCTAGCAACCAGGGACAGCCACATCTGCCGCTCTACAGAATTTAATGATGCTACAGAAAAGTAATAACTAAACAGTTTTCTTCGCTGCTGTACGTAATAAATAAATTAAACTAGAGACGATAAAAATTCATAAATAATTAATCAAACAGAATATTGAAAGGATTTAATAAAGACTTGATTCACAGTAAAATAAGCACTAGTACTTTTAAATACTTTAAACACTTTAGTAATTATAAAAGAGTAACTGATTTCATTAAACAAAGATATCGCTCGCTTAATAAATTGTGTTACTAAACAAAAATAGTAATAAATAAATTGTGAAAGAAGAGTTTTAGCATGATGTACATTTGTACAAGTACACAAATTATGTACTTGTGCCATAATGTTTTTAAATTTAAAAAAAGTTTTAAACATTCAATTTTCTGTTTGTATATAAAAAAAAATTACACAGTAATTTACTTGTGTTTTATGTGTCTGAAGTTTAAAATTTCAATAATAGTTTAAATATAATGAGCTTTAAAAAATGTCAATTTAACCAATTCAGACTATAATTTTATTTAGAAGGTTTATAAACGCGGTTGAAATCAGTAACCTAATATTCCCTGTAGTCCCATAAAGTTGTCGGGATAGATAAAAGCTTCGTGAAAATTGTTGTAAGCTATAAATTCAGGTTTAGAGAAGCACATAAAAGTGGCCAAGTATTCAATATCCATGGCTGTCAACTCTGCATGATATATAGGAGGATTTGACACAAAGGATATTGAAATGGTGTTCAGTAATAGATAACTTGTCATTGCATAAAGATTTATTAGTATTGCCCCCTATGCTGTTTGGTAAGTACTTAATAATGTTGTGTCTTTAAGCTAGTAAATATTTATCCAGTATCTATTGTAATTATTAATGTTGTAATTAATTACAAAAACCAAACTAGTAACGTCAACTTTAAAAATTTAATTTTTCTGAAATTAAAATGTAATTAAACATAGTAAAATTTCCAAGCAAAATAATTTTTAAAATGCAAAGTTATTTAAATGAATCTGCTAATCTTATGTTATTACTTTAACACTGTCTACAAGACCTAATATGTTATCGCTTTAAAATAATTTGACACTACAAAATATAATATAAACACTGCAAGAGGGTTGTACACTACAAAAGAGTAGGCCATCTATAAGCTAATGTTCCTACCCTAAACTTAAATGAAAGTATGTTGACTCACCCCTTTCTTTACGTCATAAAACACAAACTGCTAGCAGCAGACCTCTGCTAACACCTAACCCATACCTCCCTCTCCCCATATTACACTGGGTTGGATCCAAACAGAATAGAATCATTTTCCACTCCATATCCTTATTTTAGGAAATATTAGATAGAAATTGTCAATAAATAATCTTTTTCTGCTACTTCACACATTCTTTTTATTAATTTCTTTTGTCACCAGCTGATTGCTTGCTATTGTTTAAAAAAATAAAACTTTGTAGTGAAATCCACTACATTTGGATAATAACATGAACTGGATATTGAGGAAGAAATCGCTCAAATAAAAGGTTCTGGCACAACGTCCAACCCCGTTTTTTTTCAGTTTTTAAGATATCAAAATTAGGGATGTCTCCTTTCAAAGAGAAAATCATAGGGTCTTAAAATGCAAAGGTTCAAAGTTCACACTTTATTTCTGAAAACAGTTCTTTAATAAATCTTAACTGTCCGTTAGTACCGCATCGTCTTGAAAAAAGATCGAGAAAAAAATTTAATTAACGAAAACGGATAAACGAAACCGGAAGGTGGCAACAACACTACTATTTGATTAACTGTTGTATCTATTCCTTCCTTCTTTCTGAAGGATCCAGTATCCGTTTCACCGAAAGCTTGATGCGGTAGCTTCCTTCCCGCAAAACGGATGGAAAATGTGAAGGAAACAAAACCGGACAATTCCAACAGGCCCATTGAGATTAATGTGTTGTCAATTTCCGTTAACCAAAACGCAATGCAAAGGAAGGGAAAAACGGATGATGTACACTAACTGTGTGTAAATTAGTTATTTTTTGTGTTTACCAGTGATTAAAAATGATTCTACAGAATTGTATACTGTAAGTAACTAGCATTTATTCCAATTTGGTTTCAGGCATTTTCATTAAGCTTAGGCTCTATGTATGTTCGGAATAGGCTGATTTTCGGAATAGTGGGACTCTACTGTATATATATTTAATCTTTTTTAAATTGTTCATAGTTAGCAATCATGTACTAGAATGTATTATTATTTTAGTTCTATTGTATATGTGAATATTACACACAGTCTGTGCTCATGCAATTTAATTGTAGGCCTAGTTTGAATTCTACAACTTATTGCCATAAGTTTAGGCGTGGATCTACCATTTGGGCTAACAGGCTTAAGCCCAACTTGGGTCCCTAAACTTACATTAGATAAAACGGACACACGGCAAAAAAAAAAAATATATTATATATATTATATTATATATATAAAACAATTTTAGAAAAACTGAAAATTAATTAATTTTTGTGCAGTAGTTTGGCCTACATTACTTTAAATGGACGGGTTTTGTTACTTTTCATTTTATAGTATAATTTAAACGGTAAAACTAATGAAAAGCTGGAACACTTTTTCAAGACTTCGGCTTGAACAGAACACACGAATTGAAACTACAAATTTTTAACCCTCAAAATTGGTTTTCCTGTACCCAAAAACATATAAAACGATACCCCACACAGAATTTATAAAATATTGACTCAATATTTTCAAAATTTAGACCAAAAAACATGACTCCGACGCGCTACAACTTTTAAACTCTCAAAATCAGTTTTCCCGTACCCAAAACATATAAAACGATATCCCACACTGTGTTTTCATAATTTTGACCCAATAATTACAAAATTTTTACCCAAAAACATGACCCCGATGCACTACGACCCACGCTTTTCAACTCTCCGCAATAAAATTACGAAGATTTTGGTACCATCAGAAGTTTTCTACGATGTCTGTGAGTGCTTATATCGTGTATACAGGAAATAAGACACACACAATTACCGCATGATTTCAATACTTCGGCATTCTAATGCGAGCCGAAGTAATTAATAATTGTTATGTACCAATATTATAAAATTAGGTTTTGGTCCTAATTCGAATTCAAATTAAATAGTCCAATAACCATTGTATGGAACTATGAGCCAGTAACCACTGCAACGGCAGAGAGGAGCTTTTCAGTTTTAAGACGTTTGAAGACGTACCTGAAGAGCACTATGGGGGATTCCCGACTCAACGGCCTGGCCTTAGCCAATATCTTAAAAGAGAGAGAAATTGATGTTGAAAATGTTATAAATGTGTTTTGTCAAAAAGAATCTCGACATATGGTAATTGAAAATTGGGAGTGTGATTGAACATTTAAAAACATTAAGTAAGGACATATTTTTATCTTTGTTATTTTTTTATAAATAAATAACATTGCTGTATTAACAGTAACATGTATAACAGAGGTTTTTAAACAAAGAAATAAGTCAGTGCTTTTGTGTTGTTTGCTGCTTAAATTCTTGGGGCACTGTTACGTTCAGGCCAAATGAGGATGAAGCATTAGTGTAATTTCATTATTATGATTCAGGCTTTTTTTGAAAATATTAGTAGTAGTTAAATTTAGTCTGTACAGTATCAATAACAGTCATGCAATAACAGCCGTTATTAAAACATGATTAAATAGTATATTTCATCATTAGGACCGAAAGTGACGCTTTTTGATACAAGCTCAAGTTTAACGACTGAGGCGAAGCCAAAGTCGGAAAATGAGCGAGGATCGAAAAGCCACTTTTGGCCCGTGTGATGAACGATACTTTTAATCACACTGTGACTAATAGTATTAATAATAAATTTCATATACTTTTTTTCAAAATAACCTATCGTTTGTCAATAACATTCCTGAAGTACAATGACAACATAGTTTAGGTTTACAGCACTAACTAAATTATTGAGATCAGCTGATTTTAATGTCAATAGCGATACAAATAAAAACCTTCCTTAATTCTAAGAATTTATATGCATTGATTTTTAAGGAAAAGTTTATCTTGTCTTTGGTGTTTTTTTCTATCATTAATATTAATAGACACAATGCACTACTATTGAAACAGGTACATGAATAAACATACTGATGCACTTTTTTGAATACATAATAAGTTAAAAGTTTATTTATTTAATACTTGTAAATAGTATCAATATGTAGTTTTATTGTTATTCACGATGTTTATTTCTTAAAATCGTTATTATATCTGATAAATTAATAAGACATTACAAATCATAATTATTATTGATAGCGCTACTGATGTTATAATTTATAACTAATTTAGAATAATGCTATTTTCAATACTCCCAGTTGATATTGAAAGTGACTATTTTCGATACAGTGTGATGATAAGGGTTTTTACTAATAGCTTTGTTATGATTTCGGTAGTCTTAAACAGCATTAAATAATGTTTTTAGAGGGTATTTTTTACAAAAATTTTCCGGGGGAGGGCCCCCCAGAGGTATTTAGCCCCCCCCTTCACTCAATCCTAGATCTGCCCCTGGGCCTAGTTACATATCTTACTTGTATCTAAAATGGTTTTTTGTTAAATTAATATTGATTATTTTTCACGGATGTATTTGCAAAACATTTATGCAAGTAATAAGTTTAGTTTTTATTAGTATTATTATTATTTTATTTGCATTACAAATGTTTTGTGACCATGTAATTTAACATATTATCCTGGAAATTAACTATTCATTCTCATTATGCTTTATTTGATGCATAATATAGTTGTATTAATTTTAACTATAAGCCTATAGGTTACTTTGAAAAATTATGTTGTTACTAGCTGTCCTGTGCGAATATTTTGCAAGTTAGGAGTACTTACCTGATTTAATGCGTTGATTTAGTTCAGTTAATTATGTTCATTTGTTTACATTGGCTTATAAATAACAGTTTATAACACTTGCATATGGAATGTAAACAATCAAACTAACAGTAGATTAGTTAATCAGGTTGTTAATAGATGGTGCCATTCATTAGGAACCATATGAAGTATAATATAAAAGTTTTTTTAATCGATTTTTGTAATGAAAACATGAATTTTAAGCTGTTTGAATTTTTTTGTCAATAGCAGGGAACACAAGTTTTAAAATGATGCTTGAATAATTAATGTTGATGAAAAATTAAGGGAGATATCTCTTAGTGACAAATAAACACATTTGAAAATAATATAAATAAGGATTATTAGCCCTATTGATTGTTTGAAACTACGACCAGGCCCTACTAAGTGAGAGGGTATAAATATGCAGCGTAATACCTTGTTTAGTTAGTTATAATTTAGCTGCAGCTCAAATGTCACTGTAGATTACGACTTTGTCGTTAAAACATATTTTTGAATTAAACATATTTTTTGCGAACTGTGTGCTGTGGTTTTATTTTTAGAGATAATATTTATAAATACATTTATTGTAGAACTTTTTATAGATCTAATCCTTCCCAAGGTGTAAAATATCAAATTGTGAAAGCCACATTTAAACAAGTTCTCTGGTTTTCCAGATACAAGCAGAATAACAATGGTTATAAGTATATTAAAAGTTACATGAAACAATTGTATTTAAAATTAATCTAGACATGCAATAATTAATGTTTTCATACCTCTAGAATGTGATGCCATCTTGGACGGTGTGGTGAGAGTTTTGATGGCTTCAGCTGCAGCAGCTGCGGATGTAGTATGCGCTTTGGCGACAGGAGGTGTGCTTTCCTGAACTGAATCTGGAGTTTTTATTGCTGGTTGATCATGATCACCTCGATTTTTTAAATACTGCCAGTCATCCATTAATTTAGAGACTTTGTCCTAAAGTTGAAAAAATCACAGAATATAAAAATTTATAATCCACTTTTGAAAATTTTATGTTTTAAATATTTGTTTGTTTTTTAACACTTTAATACTTTATGCCAGTTATACTAATAAAGACGGGGGAACAGAATATAGCGCAAGAAAACGGAAAACCAATAGCTAGGCTTGATCCTGTACAACTAGTGTCGGAGGTTCCAACTGGACAAACATATTAAACCACACACCACTTTCATCCTCTGTTTAATAATACACTTGGTCACAAAATCTGATATGTTTAGGTTTACGATGATACATCAATTTGTATATATCAGACAAATTTGTCCATGATGACAAATGATCACATTTTAATAAATGTTTGCATTTCAATATTACAAAGATCATCAAGGATGAAAATATAATATAAACAGAGCAACTTGTAGGGTTTTAAGAAACCTGATCTACTGACTTACTTCGAACAAAAAATTTGGTCCTAACTTCACTTTAATTCATCCTAAAGGATTGGGATTGAACAAAATGTTGTGCTATAACATTTGAATATAATTGAATGTACTATCAGTTAAACTATTCAGAAAAGATTAGAAAACTGAAGAAATTTTGTAAGTTTTGTTGGATTTAGATTTGTATCCAAGATAATTCTTTATCAAATAAGTAGCAAGTTAGTCAGTCTTTACAAGTTAGTAAAGGATCACGGAAGACAGGAGTTACTATTAAAACTAATTCCATAGCTCTGGGAAATAGTACTAATTTAATTAAAAAAATAAACAAACATAGGTTTGCACATTAACAAATTTAAACTGTAAAACTAATTTAAACATTCCTTTTTAATTTTTGGAAGGAGTATTAGAGATTTTGGTGAAATAGCTTATTCAATGTATCTCAAATATTTTTAAAACATAAATGATTAAAAAATGTATTACTTAAGAATAAAGACTGACTACCCAAATAACTGTTCCATTACGTTAGCTAAATATTTTACCACTACTTTTTTAATATGGATTTTCATACTTGCAAATATAAAACATATACAATTCTGAGTTAGAAAGATCTTGGTGAACATGAGCATAGATACTTTTCTTTAACTCACATGTTAGTTGTAGTTAAAAAGATTAAAACATATTGCTTTAATAATGGATAGTTTATCTATAATATATAAAATCCAAATACCACTCACTGACTCACTCATCACGAAATCTCAAAAACCACCGAACGGATTGGAATGAAATTTGGTATGTAGCTTCCTCTAGGGCTCTAGGTGCTCGCTAAGAAAGGTTTTCTAAAAATTCAACATTTTAAGGGGGTTTGGGAGAGGGGGTTAAAGTTACTGAAAATCCCACCAAACGGACTAGAATGAAATTTGGTATATAGCTTCCTCTAGGTGCTCAATAAGAAAGGTTTTAAAAAAACTCAAAATTTTAGGGGGGTTTGGGGGGTCAAAGTTACTAGAAATTCCCATAAGAGTATAAATATTTATTGATATATTTGTTTGGTTAATATAGATTTAACTTTGTTTGTCTCTCCGTGCAAAGCCGGATCGGGCTAGCTAGTGCCTAATAAATTTCACACACACAGGTAAAAATGTCCTGTTTTTCACAACATATGTAGTAGATTCATCGTCACTAGATGAAAGGCTTCTAGATTTTATCTAATCTTCTACACCCGATTCCACGTTCACCGTGCAGTACAGAGTGCCTATAAGCCATGTTATCCTTTCGACAGTCTCAGCGATAATAGCCAACTAACAAACATCAACTCCCATGCTACGCTCGGTCAGTTGACGCAACCCGCATGACAATAAACGTAATGTTCGCTGTAATGGTAGTAGCATGTCTATTCTCCCGTAAGACCTGTACTGCATGGTGAACGTGGAATCAAGTGTACGTAGTTCTCACTGAGCCAGTTTTTTGATTGTTTGTTGTTAGTCAATTTTTATCAGTATGTATAATAGAAGGTGACAATGGTATGATATGATTTTCAATAATGAATTAACTTTATTTCTGTAAGTTTAGCCTCTCTACATTTTTATGTCTATCATATAAGAGGTATCACAATGATTAAATGAAACCACAAATAGAAGGAACAAAAAACAATAACAGAACAATTTAATGAAAAGTTATGTTTATTGTACTACCCTTATGCACATTTCAATGACATAGTCATCATCCTCAGATTTTTATTTTTATTGTATTTTTTTATTTATATTTAAGTTTATTTTATTAATTGTTAAATGCATGTATATTTTTCATTATTTTAATTTATATTTATTAAGGCTTGTAACAGTTTATGTCGCTCCTCCTACTCCCCCCACCTAGACGCGTTGTGATTGGGCGTGAATGGAGAGGAGTGAGGAGGACGGAGTATACCCTAGACTAGTTTAGTTCAGTAGTGTTAAAACCCTCTGAGCTGTTATTGTTTTTGTTCTTTCTATTTGTGGTTCTGGGTTTCATTCAATCATTGTGAATTTGTCGCTACAGTGCTCTTCAACCTTTGTAATTATACGAGGTATGATAAAAGAATGCGTGAATTAATTTTTATAGCAGCAACTGCTGAAAGCTACATCTATTTGATATAATATGTCCAATAGCCTGAACTGTTGAGGCAGGCAGTGTCAAGTTTGAACACGTTCTGACTTGTCAGTCAGCTTCCAGAGCCGCTAGAGTGAGCTTGTGTTTACCGTCTCTATCGTGCATCATGGATTTCGAACAACGCATTAATATTAAGTTTTGTTTCAAGTTGCAAAAAAGTGCCAAAGAAGCTTATGAAATATTAAAACCATTGTATGTGATAACTCTGAAGACTGTTTAGAAGTGGTATGAACAATTTAAAAGTGAAAATGAGTCAGTTGAAGACTAGGAACAGTCGGAACGTCCTACGACTTCAAACACTAATGAAAACGTGCAAAACAAGGCCAAACTTGTTCATTCAAATAGGCGAATGATTATTCGAGAGCTTACCAAAGAACTTAACATCTTGTACGAGTCCATGCAAAGCATTTTAACCGAAAATTTGCAAATGAGACGAGTGAGTGCAAAATTTGTTCTCACAAATTTGACACAGAACAGACTTCTGACTGATGAACAGAATTAAAATCGTGTCACAGTTTGCACAGAGTTGAAGGATCGTCTTCATGCAGATCCAGACTTCATGTCAAAATTATAACTGAAGATGAAATTTGGGTCTATGACTATGACCCTGAGAGAAAAACTCACGAGTTCTCAATGAAAAACCAGTAACACCCCTCGCCCTAAAATGGCATGTTAATAGTCAAAGTCAAACATCAAGGTCATGTTTTTTATAATGAGGGCATAGTGCAATCAGTATTCGTTCCAAGGGGTAACTGATTAATACTAAAAATTTTACAAGGGATAAACACAAATTTTATATGTTCCCACTGGAACGTTTGCAAAGAAAGAGACTAAAAATGGCTTCCTTCTCCATCACAACAACCCGCTGTCCCACAAAGCTTTTTTGATTCACAAGTTTTTTGGCCGGAAGAAGTGTTCCTGTCGGTCCACATCCACCTTAATCACCAGATTTAGCATCATGCGACTTCTGGTTCTTTCCAAAAATAAAAAACGTACCCAAAGGAAAATGTTTTGACACCAATCCCGACATTGAGATGGCCACGGCCAAGCAGCTGCAAGCCCTTCCGAAAGAAGCCTTCCAGAAATGCTTCAAGTCATGGGGATTCAAGGTTGGGACAAGTGCATCGCTAGACAAGGACAGTACTTTGAAGGAGATTAATTCAAATTCTATGTAGGCTTTTTACTTTGTTTGTAATAAAATTATACATGATATTTTTTTATCACGCCTCGAATGTATATATTGTAATAGAATCAATTAATAAAATTATCATAATAATGGTTTCCAAAAAATGAAGGTAAAAATATTGAAATAGTAACGTTATAAAATTTTGCAGAATTGAATTTACGTAGAGAAATAAATTGAACTAAGAAAGGTCCTACCCTGCATGTGGTAACATTAATTGACATTAGTGAGAGGTTTATTAATAAAAAAGTAAAAATAAATAATTAACAATGAAATATTAACAGCTCTTAAAAAAAAAATACTTTAATTGGATATTAAAATTAATCGCAGAGGAATAAATAGTGCACAATATATTTTAAGTTGCTTTGTCCAAACAAAAATAATTACTACTTGTTTGCCATCTAAATTGATCAAATAATAATGATAAAATGTCAGCTTAAGGTATAAGTTTGGATAAAAATTCAAATAAAATTGTCAATCAAATTAATATAATATAAAAAGAAATCAACTAATGAAAAACTGTTATTAATTATCAATGAATTGTGCATTTCATAATGGTTCCAGTAACATAGTTATTACATTCTTATAGCTTTATGCATAATTAAATACAGTCTCAACACGTACTTAAAATGAGTTTAAATTATTTACTAAAGAAGAACAAAAATAAACAAACTTACTCGTAATTCTACTGATACTGGTTGTTTGGCAGCTTGACATTCCTTTTCAAGGTTTGTAAAATTTTCTTTTACATCCTTAACTTCTGTCTCACGATCAAATACACAAGTCTGAAACAAATCAATAATTCTGTCAGTTTATACATTTCTTTTGTTACTATGTTATATCTGACATTACATTCAAAACTGCATTAACTTTAAAGTTTTTACCCTTTTGTATACACTTAACCCTCCAAGTCGCATTTGCGATTATTAATAAATCAGTCTGTAGTGCTACAGAGGTTTCATAAAACGGGCCTCAAGTCGTCATTTTTCATTCAATCTGAGAGTTTCTTATATGGTTTTGTCAGAAATCGATTACTACAGTGAAGTTTAAAATCGATATTTAAAAAAATTTAATTTTGGTAGCATTGTAAAGTCAGCTCTTTTAGTGCACACATCTGTATTTGTGCTATTTGCTAGATGTTTTTGTCTCTTGTAATCAACCACAATAATTTGTTTGGAAGAGTAGAGTGTTACAGTTTAAAATTTTACAACTTTGTATATCTTTTAATTTATACAGTGACATTTTGAAATTATTTTTAGTGGGTGGATATCTGAAAAATAAATAAAAAAGTTTTAAATTGGTCAAAACAACTCGCTATGAAAATCTAGAATTAAAGGTATGACAATTATCTTAAGATTAAATACAAAATTCGTGCTTCTCTGATTATAATGATATATAATAAGTCTATTTTTACTTCTAGTAAGAATTTTATACATATATTTTTAAATACACATGCATGCCGTCTTAAAAATGACTAGCACTGAAGAGTATTATAGTCAGCTCTTGGAGGGTTAATGTTCAAAGTTGATGTCATGATCATAGAACTGCTTTTATCAATTGTGTACATAATAACCCGAATAAATTGACCATACACCAATAATTCCATACTACCAGCCAACCAAAAACTAAAAAAAATATATATTGATAACATGAATGCTTTAAGGTTTTCAGTATATTGAACTGTCCATCAAATCAATAACAATAGTTGTGGTAGGAAGAGAACACATTGGTTGTGATGACCAGTGAAAAGAGTGGCGGAACCCAAACATATAAGTACCACCAATATCAGTATAATTTTTTTAATCTTAACTGCAGTACTTTTTCAAATAGAGGGAGAAATAAAGGCCTATATGGTAAGGACAGTCTCATTGCATCTCTGGAACAAAGTGTCACATCATCAACCAGATTAGTATTCAGTTGCAAATACTGGTTGAGTACAGCAATGTATATATTGATTCCTTTTCTCTCTGTATATACCAGTTAAACTAATTCTTTGATTATTATAATTAAATAAAATTTTAAAGGAAATCTTAGTGGACACTGTAATGTTAAGTCCTACAGAAACGTCAATTTAAACACATTTATTTAATCCTTTGAAAGAAAAAAATATCCACTTTTCAATTTTCTGCTATTTAAAAGTATACTCTTACCATAAAAGCAAGCTGTATTATCATCTTCATTGCACATTAAAAAATCACATATCAAAATCTATTACGTTCATAGTAATTTCCATTCTGGTGTAAACTAGACGGTCTGATTATCTCCTAAAAGTATATAACTTCAAAACCTACACCAAACTTCATATTTAGATCAAATTTCTAGGAAAGCAGGTTTAACTGAAATTTGAAATAAAAATGTGATCCTGTTTTAGTTTCAATTCAGTTCTCAGTTTGGAGGAAAGTATACCTTAAGCCTGCTGTAAGTTAGGAAAAAATTCATAATATGTCAAATATAAAATTTGTATTTCCTGTCATAAAATAAAATATAAATAGTCATAAGATTCAAGAAGAACAAAGTTTCAGGCATATAGTAGGTTTTACTCTTTTGGTTAATTGCAGTAATACAAAAAAACGTAGTAATACCCAAACAATATTTAGACAATGGTAGATTATTGTTACTTCTCATAGGTTTGTGGGTCAGACATATATTCACAATTTACGAACTCAGTGAAATTGTAAACACATAGACTAAGTAAAAAAAACTATTTGACTCTGGCAATTTACATGCTATCCAGCCAACAACAAATTTCATAGACCAGCAAGATGCAGAGCACAATTTGTATTTACTCAAAACCTTTTCTGTAATGTGGGAAATTAAATTGATATACCTTCAAATTTATTAAACACATTTTAAAATCAAGGCAAAAAATCAGTGATTCTTGCAATCCATACCAATAACTAATAATATCTTAAAAACATCTGGTGTGCACATCACACAACTTTCCTTACCAAAATAGATGCTGTATCAATTACCAAATTTTTCGAGCGAGAGATTGATGATACCATTTTCGAGTTAATAGGAGTATCCGTTTCGAAGAAAGCGGTACTAACTTCAAAACGGTTAATCCCACGGACCTGATTTTGGTCTCAATCGATTTCTCACCCCCAAAATTGTAAAGGTCGATACCAAACACGGCTAGTTTAAAAAAAGTCATTTTTGCCCCCAAAAAGGGCGTTTTTGGGGTCAATTTTTGAAAAAATGGAAAAAGTTGAGTGGGGTATCTTTTTTGACATTCTTTTGGACGCTGAATCGAATGAGACCATTTTCAAGTCGATAGGACCAGCCATTTCGGAGATACAAACAAAATAACTTGCGTTTTTGTAATAACTTTTTTCAACGAATTTTTAAGGGTATATAGCGTACATAGCGTGTTAAGGGGGTCTGAGTAGAGTATGTTAGCAAAGTTAGCAAAGTTTAATCAAAATCGTTAGAGGGGTTTTGGAGTAAATACCAAAAATGTGCTAAAAACTGGTCCCACGGTAAGACACCACCTCCGATTTGCTTCAAATTTACATGGGTTTAATTGTTTACGTGTTTAAAGATATCCTGTAAATTTCAGTTCGATCCGTCCAGCCGTTTGCCCTGTGCACTCCGGACACACACACACACACACACACACACACAGACACACAGACACACAGACAGACCAATTGCCAAAAATGCATTTTTTGGACTCAGGGGGCCTTGAAACGTAAAGATATTATGAAAACTCGACATCGAATTTTTGGGTCGATCGCAATACTTACCTTACCTAGTATAGGGTAAGGAAAGTAAAAACATAGAATATTTGTAAAATTTAAAAACTTTTAAACAAAATAGACATACATATAATACATCCCGAACTGTCATAGTAACATAATAATAAACATACTGCACACTGGATTTTTATACTTCATGAAACTTCCAACATTAAATGTATCACTTTCAGCAAACCATTCAAGTATACAAAAAAGTAAATAGTAAACAAATTAGATTGTTTTGTAAAAT
>JAGFPH010000050.1:1346233-1390210 GCA_018207615.1 Philaenus spumarius
TAATAAATAAAATTTATAAAGGGTTAATTAATAAATATACGATGGCAGAACTAGATGATTCTGGTATTTCGATATTAAATCATTCAACAAATGATAGTGTCTTGGACAATGAAAATAAGGTAAATACAGAAGTAAATTCTGTCACAAAAATGGAAAATGTAACAGAAGGTAATAGTGAACAAGTTACTAGTAACATTAATTCAAAACAAGATTCTGGTAATGGTTGGGAAATGATGATTAAATATTTTGAAAAATTAGATAAAAAATTAGATAATTCTAAAATAGAAACCAAACAAGATTTAGACAGTAGGTTTGAAAAGTTAAATAAAAAATCTGATGAATTTAGATTAGAAGTCAATAATAAGATTGATAATTCAAAGAAAGACTTTGATGAATTAAAAAATAATATTGAAGACAAGTTAAGTGAGTTTAGACAGGAAGTTAAGGATGATTTTGTTAAGTTGAACTCTAAATTCAAGAAAAATGAAGTAGCAATTGATAGTTTAAAAGTAGAAGTAAGTACTTTAACAAAGAAATTTGAAGTTAATAAAGTAGAGACTGATAAAAAAGTCAAAGCAGTTTCAAATGAAATGAAGGGTAAATTTAAGGCAGTTGATGATAAACTTATTAAAGCTAGGGATGTAGTTAATGAGAAATTTGTAAAAGTTAATGAAAATTTGGTAAATACTAATAATAAGATTAAGAAATTGGATAGGAAATATGAACAAGTTGAGAGTAAAGTTGTAGAAATGTTAAATTCTGAAATAGAGAGTGTACAGAAAGATGTTAAGGAACTTAGAGATGAGTTTGAGGTTAGGTTAGAAACTAAATCTGTAGTTATGTTAGGAGAGGCAAAAAATGAAACAATAATACCGGATTTTTTTCATGAAAAGAGGGAACCACACCCTAAGACATTTATTAAGGCTTTAGATACCTTTAATAGGTATAGAAATGAAAAATGGGAATATAAATTAGTTCTCATTAGGAAATATTTTAAGGAAGAGGCAGGTACTTGGTTTGATGTACATAACCAAGAATGGTTAGGATTTGAGGACTTTAAACTTGCGTTTCTAGAGAGATTCTGGTCGCAAGACAAGCAAGAAAACTTACGTATGAAAATAATGTTAGGAAAACAATATACAGAGCCTATCAAAGAAATACATAACTATATCATTAGGTTACATCACCAAACGCAGTTCTTAGATCCGCCTATGTCAATGGAGACTTTTACGCGTCACATAGTGAAACAATTGCCGGATGAATTAAGGGTAGTTATTTTAGCAGCGGCACCTGAGAACCTTAGTAAACTTGAAAAAATAATTATGGATTGGCAGGAGAGTAATAAATATGTACAAGATAACAATAAACAGAATAGCTTTGATAGGAATAGGCAAATACAAGAAATTAAATACAATTCACAAAATCAGAATAGGCCACAATACCAAAACAATAACAATAGGCAATTTCAAAACAATAGGTTTCCACAGGGCTATAATAATAATAATAATGGGCAATTTCATAATAGGATGCCACAACAACAATTTGAAAGAAATATGCAGCAACAACATCAAATGCCTACGCAGGGGTATCAACAAAATAGAAATTTTCAGGGTAATGTACCACAACAGGGTTACACTAATGGTAGGCCTATGCCGAGGCAGGTGAACGGCGATCAGCAAAAGGGAAACGAAAGGAGACAATAGTACGTTCGGCTGGGATGCTATTGTCCAACGAAAATGATAGGCCGACTGGAACAAAAGAAGCTTTTAGTTTAGACAATCAAGATGTCCTTATAGACGAAAGTAATTACACTGACATTAAGTCACAACCCATTAAAGGTGAAATTATAGAAATTGAGATTAAAGTCTTAAATAGAAATTATAAATGCATTGTAGACTCAGGTTCAGAGATAACCGTAATTAATGAAAATATTTTTAATGAATTAAATAAATTAAGTAAATACAAACTCATGCAGTTGCCAGTATCGAATTTACTTATAATGGGAGTGACTGGTGTCAGGAGTAAGAGAGTATCGAAACAAATTTGTTTAGATGTACAGATAGATGACACGAGTGTATTAATGAATTTCCTTGTTGTAACGGGGTTGAATTTAGATTTTATTATGGGATGTGATTTTTTGGGGAATAGTAAAGCTAAAATAGATTTTGAAAATAAATTAATTAATTTGAAAGTAAATAATGTAGAAATTTCAACGAAGTTCATTAGTAGGCTAAAAGAATCTTGTGTGTATAATTTGAAAATATGTAAAGAAATAGAGCCTAAAGTGTTTTCAGAAATAGAAAATAAGGGTGAATTGTTTTGTCAACTAGAAGATACAGCCTGTGCATATTATAATGAGGTAGTGCATGATGATAATTCTGAACTAAATAACGTAGAATGGGAAAACATTGTAGATAAAGTGATGGAAAACACAAATTTAGAGTGGGAAAATAATAGAGAAAGATTAAGGGTAGTATTAAACCATTTTCAGGATATTTTTTCTGACACACCAGGAAAAATATTAGATTTTAAAGCAAAACTTAACATTGATAATAGTGTACCATTTATAAATAAATCTTATGCAGTGCCTCATTCTAAGAGAGATGCCGTAGGCAAAGAAATAGAAAGAATGATAGAGAATGATATCATTGAAACATCAAACAGTCAATACTCTAACCCTTTGGTATGTGTAATAAAAAAGGATGGTTCTGTTAGATTATGTTTAGATGCTAGGCAAGTAAATAAACTTATTATTCCTGATAGGGAGGCACCTGAGAATATCGACGACTTACTTCAGAAATTTGAGGGGGTTAAATATATTACTAGTATAGATTTGGTGAGTGGGTTTTGGAAAATTGAGTTAGATGAAAATAGTAGGAAATATGTAGCTTTTACATTCAATGGGAGAAATTTACAGTTCAAAAGACTACCGTTTGGACTTAATGTAAGTACATCGATATTCAAGAAAGGGTTATCTCATGTCATGGGGCCAGATGTACTATCATTTGCGATTGTATATGTAGATGACATCTGCATAGCGTCACGCACCTTTGAAGAACACATTGAACATTTAGCTAGACTTTTTTATAGATTGAGACAGTTCAATGTTAAAATTAAATTGAGTAAATCAAGTTTTTGTATGAGGGAGATAAATTTTTTGGGGTACGTTATTTCTGAGGAAGGCATAAGAGCTGACCCAGATAAAGTTAAGGTTATAGAGTCATTTCCAGAACCAAGAAACTTAAAACAATTACAAAGTTTTTTGGGACTGTGCAATTATTACAGAAAATTTAGACGTGGCTATGCAGAGTTAACTGCACAATTTAAGCATTTGCTAGGAAACAATAAACTCAGTAAAGACTGGTCCTGGGGTAATAAGGAGAGAACTGTGTTTAACAAAATCAAAGAAGAATTTTTGGATTGTGTAATTTTAAAGCATCCTGATTTTAACAAGGAATTTTACATGAATACTGATGCATCTGATTTAGCTTTGGGGGTTGTTTTATATCAAATTAATGGGGATAATGAACATATGGTAATAGCTTTTGCAAGTAGAAGCCTTCAAGATTTTGAACTTAGATACACTATTACTGAAAAAGAATTATTAAGCATAATTTTCGCCTGTAAAAAATTTAGGAGTTACATATTAGGTAATAGAACAATTGTAAAGTCTGATCACAAGGCCTTGATGTTTTTAAAGAATTGTAAACTCACTCATGGTAGATTGTTAAGATGGATGTTGTATTTGCAGGAGTACAACTTAGAAATTGAGTATTGTCCTGGAAAAGATAATGTAGTTGCAGATGCATTATCTCGAATTGATAACCAAGAAGTAGTAAGAAAAAATGAAGAGGGTGTGATCAAAATTTACAATTTACAGTTAGATAAACAACTTAAACTTAGAGATAAGACCATGAAAAAATTGTTTAAAAATTTAGTTGCAGAACAAAGACTTGACATAAAATATCAAGAAATAATAAAAAGTTTGTTAGAACAAGGTGAAAATTATGATAGATTAAAGAAATTTTTTGTAATATATCAGGATGTTTTATTTAGAAGGTATAGTGAAATGGATAGTTACAAGATATGTGTACCAACAAAAATGATTGATACCATTATAGACGATTGTCATGAAAGATATGGTCACATAGGAGGTGGAAAATGTTATCGTATTTTGAGGGAAATCTTTAGTTTTCCAAAACTTGAAAAAGTAATCAGAACAAAGCTAAAAGTTTGCGATTTGTGTCAAAAAAGTAAAGTCAGTAATAAAAAGCAAGAAGGCTTAATGATTAACATTCTGCCAGAAAAACCTTTGGATTTAGTAGCAGTTGATTTGTTTGGGGAGTTGCCTACAGGCAAGGGGGGGGTAAAGTACATTTTTGTGGTATTAGATGTCTTTTCAAAATTCATAAAATTATATCCAGTAAAGAGGGCGGTCTCTAAAATATTAGCAGAAAAAATAGTAAAGAATTACATGCAAGAAGTTGGAAAACCTAAGGTTGTCCTTAGTGACCATGGTAGTCAGTTTCAGTCGCAAGTATGGTACGAAACACTAGGCTGGGAAGGAATACACATACGTCATACGTCAGTTTATCATCCACAGAGTAACCCTAGTGAAAGATGTATGAGGGAATTAGGAAAGATGTTTAGAATATACATCCATGAAAAACATAATAGGTGGCCTGATTACGTAGATTTCATAGAAAGATGTATTAACTACTCAGTGCATGACTCAACGAACTTTCCGCCATATGAACTGATCTACAATAAAAGATGTCCTAGGATTTATAATGAATTGTTGGATTTCCCAGACAATAGAGAATTGAATAGGGAAGAAAGATTGATACTAACAAAGAAATGTTTAAAAATCAAAGCTGAACAAAGGAAGAAGCAACATGACAAGAATGTCAAACCAATAAGGTATGAAAAGGGAGAATTGGTGTTAGTGAAAAATCACTACTTATCGTCGTGCCTAAAAAAGGAAATTAAAAAATTCTTTTTGCTCTACAGAGGACCATACAGGGTCAAAGGTGTAAAGATGGAAAACGCATATGTACTAGAGGATATGCAAACAAAGGAAGAAATAGGTACTTATAATGTGGTAGAGTTACGAAAGTACTACATTGCAAACCAAACTTCTACGCCGACGTAATTCATTATTAGGTGTTAGACTTTAATTAATGGCAATGTTAGTAGGTTAATACATTATGAGATAAGTACTCTATATAATTATGATATATAAATGGATATTGTAAAATGATAGTTATGATAACTTGATTTGTTAAGAATACTGAAATACGGGTGTAGCCAGGTGTGGCTTAGTACGTCATTGTTGTAGGTCATTAGAGATAGCAACATTGAGTCACATCTGGTGATTTAAGGGTAAGACGTCCCTAAAAAACGGTCAAGTAGCTGGTGTGCATCCTAACAAGGTGTACACTAGTGATTTCAGGTTGTTGGGTCCTTAAAAAACCTTCTGAATTTCGATGTTGACCAGATGACGTGTCGCATCATGTGCACAATCCATATGATTGTTCGGTTTAGTAGTGTACATACACAAAGTTGTTCTTAGTTTATAGTTAATTATGCTTAAAGTTCATAGGTTGTGGGTCAACCGTGAAAACCTTCTTATTGAAAGGTTGATCGATAGTACAGGCAGACTGTTATTGGTCAATCTTGTTTAAATTTCATAGGTTGTGGGTCAACCGTGAAAACCTTCTTATTGAAAGGTTGATCGATAGTACAGGTAGACTGTTATTGGTCAATCTTGTTTAAAGTTCATAGGTTGTGGGTCAACCGTGAAAACCTTCTTATTGAGAGGTTGATCAATAGTGTAAGTGTTTTTAGAGGTACAAGGTGTCTCTTCTTCGTTGTACAGGTCTAGTAAATTTGGTCAATCTCGCTTAATCTTCGTAGTTAATAGAATTGTTTTTTGAATGATTTAATATTATTAAAATAGAGTAACCGAGTTTTTGAGGGGGTTATATTAAAAAAGTTGGCAAGTTATACAGTAGAATGAATGATGTATGAATGACATGTTAGATTTAAGATATATTTTAATAATGACTATTTTTGATGACATATGTTGTAAATTTGTATAATAATTGATAAAGAGTCGAAGAAAGAAGGTAAAGTAAAGTTATATAAGATAAAGTAAATTCTTGCAAAGTAAAGTAAATTTTTGCATAATAAAGTAAATTTTTGCAAAGTAAAGAAAGTTTATGCAAAGTAAAGTGAAGTAATGTAATGTAAAGTAAAGTTGAAGTGGTTAATGAGTTCATGATAAGTAAAGTAAATGATATGAATTGATATCTCAGTGCGGATACAATTGTTGTATTTCATAAATAAGTTATGAATGTAAAGCAAAATAAATGAGTTGATTCAGTTTGAATTTGAATTTTGAAGTTTTAATGTGGAAGAAGTAATGTAATGGATTTAAATTGTTATCTCAGAGCGGATACAATTGTTGTATTTCATAAAAAAAATAATAATTTATGAATGTAAAGCAAACTCATGATGCAATAATGAAATGTTGATTTTATTGTTTTTAGAGGTGAAACCTATGATAAAGATTTATGCTGAGGATAAATATGTTTGTGAACTTGGATTGTCGCGACTTACAATACATTGATAAGATGTTGCATATTGTATAAAAATTTTTTCTTTTCAGGTGAAATTTGGACTCTGTAAAAATTTGTATTGTATATATCTATGAATAATGTATTTTGATTTGTAATGGCAAATAAGTATGAAATGTTGTTATGGTACGTATGTATGGTTGTATGAGATGAGTAATTTAAATGTTTTTGTAAATTCAGTTGCAGACGAGGTATTTTGTAAGGTGACTATGAATTTCTATGGTGCTTCAACTCACATATATTTCTTTTTTGGTTGATTATGATTAAAATTTTGCAATTTGAACCATAATCAGAGGGGGTCTTTGTAATACATGTGAGTTTCAGGGTTTTAAATATCAAAATAGTAGTATAACGTAAAAAGGGTCATAAGGTAAATTTTGGGCATTAGCCTAATTTAAAAGATTTAGTTATTTCATAATATTAATGAACATAGAAATTCAAAGGGAAATGCAGACATTAATTAATAATTCAGAATAAATCTTACATAATATTAAATTCATGTTTAAATTCAGTTTTGTTTAAATATTTAAATTATGTTTTATGATGTGTCAAAATATGAAAAACATTTAAAAGGTATTGGAGGGTTTGAAGCTATGGTCCACTAAGTTTTTAGACAGTGATGAATAAATATTGAAAGACTATTTCAGACATTGAAAGAAGCAAACTTGATAGATTATGTTGGAAGCCTGTGTGATTCATCTATGATGGAGACAGAATTTTTGTCCGAGATGTTGGTAACATACAAAGGTAGTTGTAGAGGGACATATTTACGGTCCCCTGGAAAAACAGCTTCTCATTGGTAGCCTGGAGAACAGCTTTCCATTGGTCTCCTGGTTTGTATGACGCAACATGGCGTGATCGGAACAAAGAACGAAGAAGAAGGATGCTTCAGCCCACTTGCAACAGTATTCCAGTACAGACCAGACATGTTTTGCGGTTAGTCCAGTGAAATGTTTTAACAAGTGCTTATTTGCGGTAGTTAAAGTACAACTACCGTTTAAATATGTTTAAAGAGGAGTAAAGACAGTGCCGTATCTCGTACAATAACAAAAATGTGAAAATTGTTTATAAATTGTCTAAAAAATATCAAGTTTGAAAGTTTGCGTAATCGCGTGGCGTTCTTTATGCAATTTACATAAAAACTGTGCAACGAATGTCTAAGTGAATCAAAATCTACGTGGCTAAAGTGCGACGAACTAAAGAATAATGGGGTTTCTATTTAAATTAAATTCACATATGTTGTAAGTTTTTTCTCTTTTATAAATTCATATTTCTTTAAAGTGCACTATAAAACAAAAAGATCGTAAGTAGTAAATTAATTTAACCAAGTCTGCATTTGAATAATTTATCAATATAAGTTGTTGTATGTTTAAGGTGAAATTATTAATAATGAATTTGTGTGTTTGAGTGTTTGATTGCAATAGTTGAGATGATGAATTGCCAATTTGATTTAATAATTAATGTATGTGTTTTTACAATTTAAAATGATACAGTAAAGTATTAATGCCAACCACTATGACTTTTTAATTTGAGTTTTTATCCTTTCCAGAAGTACTTTATGGTAACGGACCTTGTTTAAATCATAAATTCAGTTTTTAGTTTTTCTTTATAAGTGAAATAAAATGGTGGCAGTCTTTGGTGAGGAAGATGGTTTGGAGCCAAAGTTGCCATGTGAACAACATGGCGGCCATGGTTCTGGACGAGTCCATTTTTAACCAGAGAACTGTAGTCATATATGAACAGTTTATGTGTAACAGATATTTCAATGATCAACTGTTGAGTAACAGATGTGATCAAAACATAACCTAACTTCAATTTTGGGGTTATGTTTGTTTGTTTTCATTGGGATTAAGGTGTTGTAATATTTTAAAATGATAATTTAATTAATTAAAATAAGTAAATGGATTGAAGATAGGAAATAATAAATAATTGTTACACAGTAAAGGTATTTTTTTATTTTGAAGATAACTTAGAAATATTTTTGTCAAAATTAAATTTTTATTTTTCATTTTTTTTTGTTTTCTATTAATAAATTGTTTGTAAACGGCTTGCATAGGAGGCAGCACGTTACATTTGTAGCCTTTAATGTACCCTACCATATGCAAAAAACCGCATCTTTCTAAAAATTCTCGTTTTGTTAATAATAATAATAACAGATTTTTGGGGTTTTTGGCCATAAAGGGGGTTGTTTTTCAAAATTTTTCAAAACCTTTTTTCGTGCATCTATACAGGCCTAATTGACGTGTTTTATGTAAATTTGTTTGAAATCGATCGAATAGCTTTCTCTCTAGATATTAATAATAATATTTATTAGTTAATCTCCTACTTTAATAAAAAATCACCTCTCCTACCCCACCCTACAAGTCACAGTGAATCTGTTTAATAATTGAAATATGTTTGTGAGAATGTATGTGCCAGTTCCTGGTACCGTTTATTTCTCAGCTAATAATAATATTTATTAGTTACTCTCCTACTTTAATGTATCCCCTCTCCTGCTTCAATACAATTATGAAGTCACAGTGAATCCGTTTAATAATTTAAATATGTTTGTGAGAAAGTAAGTGCCAGTTTCTGGTACCGTTTATTATTTTAACTTTTACACATACAAATGTTAACATATTTAAAAAAAACTTAAATAATTATTTTGTAAATGGATACTTGCGCATGAACTGGTACATTATTTTAGTGCTCATTAAGATTTTTATAGAAACCAACTTCATTATAAAATCATATGTTCAACTGGCAAATACAAAATAAGGAAGGAAATCATTTCATTTATTATGATGGCCATGGTACATGTTAAATGAAGAAAGTTTGAGCTGTGTTATGACAACAGTGATCACCCTTTAGACTTCTGTTACCATAGCAGCATTATCAACATTTCCAGACAGCTCTTAGTATGTTTTCATGCTATTCTCATTTCTATATTAGCTTTGCCAACTTAACTATAAAGGCCCATATACAACTTCAGTTATAAAAGGACAACTAACTGTGAAGATAACTTTAACCCACAAATTACACAGTTTATTGTAAAATGTATTATTTTTTTGTTTATTTAACATCTATACTTTATGCCAGTTGGATGCCAATAGCAGGCAAAATACCAAATATCAATAGATTGATTTGAAGAACAAATTATAGCGTATGGTGATACCGCATTAAAACTGAGCTATCTCCATTCCTTACGTATTTCTAAGTTTGAATTAATTTCTTATGAGCCTATCGACCCAAAATTCAGAATATTGTACGTACCCTAAACTCAAGCATCACAATTTTTTGTTTAGAAAACTAATAAGACACCAATAAAGTAAATTTCCAAAATGATTACAAACAATATAAATTTCAACAGTATTTTAACATAAATAGAAGAAAACAGATACAACAAAACCAGACTAATAACAAGACTACCTCAGAACAGAAGTTAAACTGAATTCACTGACGTAACCTGCAGTATTTATTGCACTAAACATGACAGCTTTTATCAAGTCAAAAAGCCCTACTAAACTGAAGAAAAACTATGTGAATTGTTCAGGTTGAATGATTCCTCTAGAAGCATGATGTCACCCAGTTATACTGAAATATATAAAGGTAAAATTTAACACTTACCATAATGTTATCAATGACTCTGGTCCTATCTATAGGAGGCAACTCTTTGCTGATATTGATTCGAGTCTTTGTCTCCATTACCCAGGATGTGACTGCATCTAACTGTGCTGTTAATTTCTTCAAAGAGCTAAGTTTACTTAGGATGAATTCTCTGTTTTCACTTAAAGTTGTCAAAGCCTATAAAACAAAAGCAAATAAAAACTGAACTGATTAATACTGCTAGATTTTTGAATTTACTTAAAACTCATAAAAGGTGTCCAACACAACTAGAAAATAAAATTTAAGTGTAAATCAGTTATTTCTACGCTTGAAAATTCAAAGCTTTTTTGTGTTAATATATGATAAAAGCAGGGGAAAACATATTTTGTTATGTACATTTTTCCTTGGAGATTCAAACAATATTTATGTATATAAATTATACGACACTGAATATAATAACCGATTCAATCCAGTTGAAGTTAAAGCCAGAACATGAATAATAATGTTATTAACAAATGAAAATCTCATGTAGATTGACAAAATTTCAGATTTAAATTTATTAATTTGAATTTATTCATTTTTAGTAAACAAATTTAGTTTATACAATTTTCTCAACAAAAACACAGTAAATATGAACAAATTTAATTGGTACCTGAAATAAACAATGCAAAAGGCTGAAGCAAATTCCTTACAATCATAATTTTACACATAATGTTTGAAAACACACTCTATGACCAGTATTAGGTTGTGGATAGACACCGATGAAATCTAGAGACAAACTATTTTTTAAATTTACCTGACAGACTCAAAGACAATAGTAAGGCAATAGTGTATGAAAATAACATTACTAGTGGGACTAACCAGAAGCCCGTAGGAAAAACATTGTAAGTTAGAAGACTATTTTAATCTATTTTGTTGACTGAATCGAAATTGATTATTGAATAGAGATGCTACTCTTTACTAGTTTAAATGACATTTCTGAAAAAGAGACACACCAAGTCGGCATAAATAAATATATAAATAGATATTTAACAGAAACAACAAATAGAGGAGTTCCACAAGAATCTGTGCTTTCAGCAATCATATAATTTTTGTTATTAATTTCCTTCATTTGCAAGGAAATCAAAGTTTTTTATTTCTTATTCATGAATAACCTTAGTGTATGTAAGAATTATTTATAAAATAGAAAGACAAAAAACGATTTCTGACTAAGCTGCTTTAAAGAATTAGTATTCAAGTAACTAAATGTTGATTTCCGGTGACTTAAATTTAGGTCTCTAATTTATCACAATTGTGCGAGTTCTAGCTCTGATTTTTACTGTTTACGCCAAGCAAAGAGATGATTTAAAATCTTTAGACATTTATCTCGACAGCCAAAGTACAGAAAAACTGCCAGAACATTCAACGAATAAACCCTAATTTAAATTTATTTATTTTGTTTTAGGAGTTTATTAATTGTTAAGTTTCCTATTCTGTATATTACCTAAACATAAGAAATTCAGTAACTTTAATGAATAAGTAAACTTACATATAGTACGTACATATTATAATTAGGTTCTTGATCATCGATAATTTATAAAATTTCATCAGTTTTCATTAGCTCTTAAGTCTTGTGATGTATCCAAAAGACAACAAACATGTTTACCTTATTTACTTTAACACAAGAATCCATGCTTTCCGCAATCATATAATTTTTGTTATTAATTTCCTTCATTTGCAAGGAAATAAAAGTTTTTTATTTCTTATTCATAAATGACCTTAGTGTATGTAAGAATTATTTATAAAATAGAAAGACAAAAAACGATTTCTGACTAAGCTGCTTTAAAGAATTAGTATTCAAGTAACCAAATGTTGATTTCCAGTGACTTAAATTTGGGTCTCTAATTTATCACAATTGTGTGAGTTCTAGCTCTGATGTTTACTGTTTACGCCAAGCAAAGAGATGATTTAAAATCTTTAGACATTTATCTCGACAGCCAAAGTAAAGAGAAACTGCCAGAACATTCAACGATTAAACCCTAATTTAAATTTCTTTATTTTGTTTTAGGAGTTTATTAATTGTTAAGTTTCCTGTTCTGTATAATACCTAAACATAAGAAACGCAGTAACTTTAATGAACAAGTGTTCTTACATATAGTACGTACATATTATAATTTGGTTCTTGATCATCGAAAATTTATAAAATTTCATCGGCTTTCATTAGCTCTTAGTCTTGTGATGTATCAAAAAAAAAAAACATGTTTACCTTATTTACTTTAACACTTGATTTTCCACTCTAGATCTTCAACTTTTAGGATGTGTTACTCGTGTTCCCCCAAAGTGTAATGTATGTAATGAATACACTACATTTAAAGGCACCCTCTACGAATCCAATATCTTCCCAAGTTGAAAACACACTAAACTATGCAGGAATGAGAAACTAATACAGTTGTTTAACATAAACCATTTAAAAATAATATAAGTTTACTTTCTTTATTCAATTAATCTATATTTGTTTAACCTCTTCATATTATGCCCGTAGTACTAACGAAGGAGTGGCAGAACACATACACAAAAGACAATGTTAATAATCAGATTTGACAGCCTCAACCCGGCTTTTGAATGTACATCGGTCTACCGAGCTAGCAATTCTTTTTTTCTATAAATACGACCACAAAAAGAAACAGCAGCTAGAAAAATTGAGTAAATCAGGGTTCATTTAACAAAATGTAGACTGTGTAAATATATGTACATAAACCTTTTTTTAAATGCTTACTTTTTCTAGAGCTGGAATGAGTTTTTGTGCTTCAGGATCCTTTAAAGCTTCCAGTTCTTGCTTTTTGACATTTAGTTCTTCTTCTTTTGTCTGCAACATATTGAAACATTTGTGTATAAAATGTACGCTCATAAAATAATAACAAACATAAATTAGAAAGTGAAAGGTTTTCGAAAGTAGGGAAATTAAGTAAAATGACTTTTATTTATAAACTACAAACAGATAATAAGATCTATAGTTGATGGTTGTTGTGATAAATAAATTATTTATTTAAATTACAAATGAAAAAACATGGTCAAAGGACCTTTACCATTCTGTGGAAACGCTCTACCAACTTGAGCCACCCTGATCACGCAGATATTGATCGATGTTATCTCACGTGTACGGATTACTGCATTCGTTTAACCAATAGACTGAATACCTTGTATTAAGATTGAAAAGAATATTAATTATATTGGCAGCTTACAGTGGTGTTATTTATTATTATTTTTAATTTGAAATAATTTTTCTGCTTATTACACATTTTCCCAGCTAGGGGTAATTTAATTAAACTACAAGTTTCGCTAACCACTAATGTCATTGTCATTATTACCAATCTTTCACACATTGGTATATTCATTGCATGAAAATACAAAACAACATAAAAATGGGTTTTTACCTTTTTAGTAGCTCTATTAATAATATTTTGTTTAACATACATTCACTAGATAGGATGTAAGATCTACCAAAGATTGATCATTTAGTTTTTTAAGAAATAATTAAAAGTATGTGTACTGAAAAATAAAACTAATGGAGAACAGTTCCATATTCTGTAAACAGTTGTATATCATATCATTCCATTAAATTAATGATCATTATAATATTTATTTTGTTTTTTTATTATATTTTGAAAAATTATAAACAGGTGAAAAATTGATATTCTATGAACAGATTAGTCATTTTCATCAAGCAGAAGAAGTGTTAAAACTTTCTTGTATAGGAAGTAATCTTAATGAAAAATGTATTTTGTTTATAAACACTTCAAATACTCCAAGATTCAACAGAAATGAGTAAAATAGAAAAGTATGATACGGAGATTGATTATTTCACACAGTGTTATGTTATTTCAAAAGTGCAGAATCCTATTAATTCAATATTTCCCAATTTATATATTCGACAAAAGTAAGTTTTATCAACTAGTATATATATTATTTACAGCACAAAATCTATTCAATACAAATTTTTCAAACTAAAATACATTTTTTAGTGCTACAATTTGCTGCTGATTCAGTGGATTCAGTTGGTTTGAAATTTATTAGTTTTTTTAAGCATTGTTGATTTGACATGACATAAGCATTGCCCAAATTGTTCAAACTAATAACTAATCTGATTTCATTTGATAAATGTACAGAAATATTTCAAAAGTCTGTATCAGTAAGGAAGTATTCCAGAGCTTTTTTTACGGTCAAATATAAATTACACAAAAATGTCTCATTAGAAGCGCAAAATGATTTGTCTCATTCCAGGGACAGACAGATTTACTCAGATTGTAAGATATTTATAAATCTTGGCAGAGCCTGTTTGAATTAAACTTGAACCTATGAACCTTAGACAGGCAATGGACTATTGTTTGCAAGCAGGAGTCCAAGACTTGGGTCATGTATATTTATACTTCAACAAGTTAGCTATTTCCAGATCTAAACCCTCCAGTAGACTACATTCCAACTACAGCTTCCTTATTGCACTAAACAATTCAGAAATGCTTTTTATTAATTTATGAAAATATTAATTTTCACTTTCATGAAAATTCTTTTTAAAATAATTTAAAGATAGGGCAAATCCCAAGTATTTAAAATATCTTTTAAGGTTAATAGTGAAGACAACACTTAGGGTAACTTCCTTTTGTAAGAGAACAACTTCTCAAAAAACTCAAAAATTATAATACAGAATTTGAACAACTGTATTTGTTTATCGGTTATGGTTCATCTAATTTTGTTGTTTATACAAAGTTAGTATATCTGTTTTTGAAGATACGGATATTGTTCCCACAATTTTTCAACATAATAATTTAAAACTCATTTTTGAGTATAAGTATCCAAGTCAACGATATGATTAATAAGTTATCAAGTACTTACTGTACACCATCTGTGATTTCTATATTTCCTTTTATTACACATTTAGGGGCTTAATTATGGCCCATCATCAGATATTCCCTCTCATTTGAGGTCGAGCTTAACATCAGTTATGCAGTCTTCCTTCGAACGTCAAGGTGAATGTGTGTATAATTTACATGTTTTAGTGTTTAATGTGTGATGACCTTAAATCGAGGGAATATCTAATGAAGGGACGTAAACCCCAAAACAAGAAATAAAAGGAAAACACAAGCAGTGTACAGTAAGTACTTAAAATAACTTATTAAACATAATAATGTTCATAGTTTTGAGAATTAACTTTGGGCACAAAAAAGGAACATAGTAACTGAAAATTTGGATTCTGATTCATATACAAACTGAAAGTATCAGTAACAACAGTAACAAATCTTCCAATGAGTAGGTCATGTTGAATGTAGAGATCAATATATTAAAGAAAATTGTTGAAATATGTTTAATTTTGTATAAAATAAGTTGGTTTATATGTTTAATACCAAAAAACTTGTTTCATGAAAAGTTGAAAGATGTTAAAAAAAATAAGGATTATTATAATTTTAAAAAGTTTCTCTACTGCAAGAAAGGAATTAATAAAAAAATTAATAACAGCTTATTACAAACATTTATTTTTTTAAACCATATGAGTCACTATAAAAAAAATAACAAAGCTATGAACTTTTAGAAAAACCATCGTAAATTAGTAGTAAAAAAATAAGTTGGCAAGAATATGTATAAAAAGTACTATATGAAAATTTCTGATAATATAGGGTATTTAAAATATATGAGGAACCCACAGAGTTAATATACTGAGTTCTGATTAACATTGAGATATTGCAGTCACATACATTAATCTAGTAGTTAGTAAAATATATAAATTTACTACGCAATGAAATGTTGACTAAGGAGCAGTGCAGTCAAATCATTGAGTAATAACTTAATCATCATAAGATATCATGTGTTACTTAATAACTTACTTTGACATTGCTAAGCCTGACGGACAGAGCAGTATCAGCTGAAGGATTGGCTGCACTTGCAACCAGAGGTTTTACTTGGTCTATTAGTCTCTGAGTAGCCTGAACTTTACTTGACACTGAATTGTCCTTCTTCAACATTGTACTGAAAGCAAACAAAATTCAAATTTATAAACTATTTGTTTGTGTTTCTTACTTTGCACTGATTCTTTTTATAGTTTACATTTTTGTCTAACAAATAAATGATTTACTCTTCTTTACATTTTATATGTCAATGAGGATAAGGTACAAGTTAAAAACAAATTCAGTTGTAGCAGGTCAAACTAGTTGATGCACACCATTCAATCAGTCAAAGCAACCTACACACACTTATACCTTTATTACCTCTGATAATGACTGTAAAAATGGATATGGGTTCAATTGATAAGCTCTTCCTTTTTGAAGTTGGTTAATAATAAAGAAGATTTCAATGCTGGAATAAAGACTAGCTAAAGACCGCTCTAGAGTTTAGATTTTTAATTGATTAATATTTCTAATTATATTCTTTAGAGTTGGTGTTGCAGCTAAAAATCAAACCTTAAAAAATTATTTCCATGTTTTCAATTAAAATTTTTAAAGCAAGGAAATCTGATAGACATAAATAAAAACGCGGTTAAGAGGAGGGGGAGTTACGTAATTTTGATATCTTGATTTTTTTGGGAAAAAAGGATTACTATAAATCTATTTATAAATGTAAGTAATTTGAATTATATAACTGGTACTAAATTTATTAATTCTAATGTATATTGAATATTTTGTGTACGAGCGCGAGTGTCTGATTATATTATTGAATGTATGTTTTGATGGATGGATGGATGTAAAATAAGTAAATATAAGTCCTAATAATAAATGACTTGCTGTTCAAATGTATATTGAACATTTTGTGTGCGAGCGCGAGTGTCTGATTATATAATTATGTATGTGTGCTTTGATGGATGTATGGATTTAACCCTTTGCGCTCGGATAGCCAGTACTGCTGGCCGTTTACGATACTGTTGTCAGCTCTGACCAACTTGACCTTGCGGCGTCAACAGCTCTGAATTATTTTTCACTACAATCTGAAATGTTGTTAGTGGGTATTTATTTCTTGTTTAACAAAATCATAGGCTTTTAGTAACTCTTTTATTTTGCCATACAAAAAAGTAGATGTATAATATTGTTTTATTGGTCAGTTTTTGGTTTAGCTGTAAATATAAAGTTATAATACAGTTTAACCCTCACAGTGCCAGATTGCCCAAAGTGACGTTCTCTCAGGCGCAAGATGCAGCCATTTCGACAATTAGCGAGAATTTGCATACATTTGTATTTTTGATTAATCAATTCACTTAAAATCATCCAATTGTAATAAAACCGGCACCATTGGAAAGGAAATGGATTAAACTTTAATTTTTGTATTTAAAACTTTTTCGTAAAACATATATTTACATACGTAACCATCGTTTCAAAATTGTAGAATGTCAAACAGCTGTTCTCGGTGCGAAATCGTGAGGTTAAGAACGTAAAACTTCGTCATTTTCAACGGTCTGCAACTCCTCACAGTTGTCAATTATCACAAAGATCATCACAGCATTGGATTCATCAGACTTTTATCTTTCAAGTGGTGTTTAGATATCAGGTGTGGCTATATTTGGTTTCGAGATATCAAATTTACAATAAGGGCATGTCATTGGTTAACGATTCGGCTAATAAGCAAGCATTTTGTAAATCGATTTTTACTATCAGAAATCGATTTATTCATAAGATGTTTAATATACGGTTTTAAAGAGAAAATTCCAACGTTTTATTCTACGTTCAGTTCAAATAATTTAGGTGATATTTAGTTGGCACAGACATGATGTAAATGAAGCGTTCTATAACCAAATAACCATTTTACACTCAATGATCTCAAAGCGTTCACTGTAAGTTTTATTCGTCTTGATATTTTAGTGAATTGAAAGTGTTTATAGTTTATAAAATAGTGTGTTTTAGTTATAAATAAATAAGTGTAGATTGTGTTTGAGTGAAATTAGGCTTATAACAGTGTTCTAATAAAACGGTAAGTGAAGAAATAAGATAGCCTGGAAATAAGGTTTTAGGTTAACTGCCGATTTGATATTTTTCATTACAAAGTTATTTGAAACTGGGTAGAATGCTATTCGATTCTACATTTCATTCTCGAATTTTTGGTATAAAAAAAAAACATTGTTTGAAGTAAAAAATGTATAGGCCTAGTCACTTTGAAATTAGTCATGATTTGCAGGTTATGTAGTAAAAACGTTCAGTGTTATATTGAACTAAACAATTGTGAAATTGAAATATATTTTTACATATTTCTATTTAGAACTAAATTATAAAGCTTTTGTGTATTTTGAAAAAAATTACAAAAGTGTTTTACTATTTTTTATGTAGGCATACATTTGTTTTTTCCTTCTGTTTCTGAACATTTTTTGCTTTCTAAGCTAATAACTTTTACAATTTCAAAAGAAACTAATTTTTAGTGGCATATTTGAATTCTTTGAAGTTTCTTCTACAAAAAAGCTATCGAACACTTTTGTATTGGGGTTCATTTACTATTTTTGGCGAATTTTTAAAAATATGCTTGCAAACGCTAAAAACACGGGCTGGCCAATTTTAGCTTTAACACTGCCAGTTGTAGGGTTAATTAATAAAATAAACCGTTGTATACAACTTATCTAACAACATTTTTGGTAAAATAAAACAAAATCAAGTACTTGTTAACAAAACACACTTAACAATAATAACCTAATTAACTTTTGTTCTAATAAATTACTTAAAAATTTAAAAACATTAGCCTAGACCACCGCAACGTAAAACTAAACTGCTGGTAAGGTTATAATGTAACGAATATTGCTACGTTTTGATACAACACAGACCAGAAAAAACGGGAATTAATTAGTTTAAGATTTGGACTCTAGATTTCAGCACAATCCAAACAAAATAAAAGTAGTAAAAATAAATTAATGCAGATCATTTGTGCGGCCAGTCCGGCTGGCCATCCGGGCGTTCAAAGAATTTTAACTTGTTCAGTACTGCTGGCCATCCGATCTGAGAGGAACGTAACTTGCACCAACAATTCATGCTTGACAAAGAAATGGCTGTGGCCAGCACTACTGGCCATCCGAGCCCAGAGGACTTATATTAAAAATCCTACCAGAGTGCAAAGGGTTAAAATAAGTAAATTAATATAAGTGGACCAGTGTAAGTCCTAATAATAAATGATTTTGCCAACCCAGCTGACGGTTTAAATGACCATCCTGTACAGTGCTATGTGAATAACAATTTTTTATTTCCTATACTTGATTATGTGTGTATTTTTTATTTCTATTGCAGTATGTGGATTACATGTGAAAATAAAATACTTTTTCTATTCTATTCTATATGGAGTTCATCTGAAGGAACAAATTTATATTTCCTACATTATTTGTCACATAAAATATAGTTATGTAGTTAAATCAAATTTTATATTTCATTGTTTATTTTAAAAAATAACACAAGAAGGTAAAAGTGGTAGTGTTGGAAGTTATCTGTCTTACATTGGATCTTGCCCAAAACATCGTATTACTTAGCAACATTCTCAAATACAGATGGAAAGATGGATTACAGGTCATGAGTACAATATCTGACTAACACATCTGGCATGAGTTCCTAAGAATAGCCTAAACTTTACATCTCCATGAGGTGTGTTGTCCTTTTATCTGGATAATTCCTTTTGCTATTTTAAAGTATTTTTATAAACTAAAACTGGTATACTCAAAAAATTCTTTTTAATTTTAATTCATAAATCATTTTTTTTCATTCAAATTGTAGGCCTACACACAATTTTTCAACGAAAATATAAACAAGAGTTTTTTTGTTCTCAAACGTTACGATTACTTTTTATGCAAAATAAATAGTAGTACAGGACATTTCTTGTAAAGCATTTATTAAAAAATTTAAGATATAAGGTTTAAAATTAATTACTTTAATTATATAAAAGGAACCACAGCCACAAATAATAATACAGAATTTATATTTAATAAAATAACTATTTGTATATAGTATCCATTTGGTTAAGTTTTGAAATTCTACAAAATTCTAATGCAATTTGCCAACAGTGAAAGTAGTTTCAACATTTCAACACATATTGTTAATAGAATGCTAAAACCAATCTCACTGATCTATATCAGAAACTAGTAAAATTAATCTCAAAAATATAAGTAAAAACGTATGGTTTCATCAAAAGCTGGCATAGTTATTACAAACATTTTTTTGAAGCTAATACAAAACAAACATATAACGTAAACCCTGTAAAAATATACAGTTAACCTATACAGAGTTCATGTTGTAACATGTGTAAGCGAGATATGAATAGAGATTTTTTATTTGGAATAGTACCGTATGTTTTTGTAATTCCTGCATGACAAATTTCCCCGTGCTTTAAAACCATAAAATTTTAATAAAAATCTTATGAATTTTCAATAAAATAATTGTAATAAATATAAAATCTAACAAAGAAATGCCGATTTCAATTGTTTTGTTGAAATATTTTTGGTTTTTAAACATTTGCATACACAATGTTTGTGTTAATTTTGAAAGTCTATTAAAAATACAAGCACACCATTTGTAAGTATTGGAGGATAAAATATTGTTACTTAATTAAAGACAATGAAATTGTTCAGACATTGATAACTTGAGAGGTAGAACCAGATAATTAAAATTCAAGGATGACATGACAATAATAAGAAGTGCAACACTGAATACATTAAAAGTTCAAACAAAGCAATAAATCCCACATGGGTATCTGCATGAATAAGAGTGTCTAAGATTTGCAACCAGTGAAAGACATTCATTCAACACATTGGATTAATAATAAACAGTTTATTTCCTTCGCAAAAGATAAACTATGAATATATTGGGCCAGAACATAAAAACATTGTGTTATTTTACACACTACCATTTTTAAATACTAAAAACTTTTTATTTACAAACTAATAATTTAATCAAGATAAATATGTTTACAAAACAATAGGTTAAGTTCGTCTACAATTTAAAAATCATTGTTTTTACATATTCTTCGTCCAAGAAAATACTTAACTGAATTTTAAAACCAGTTGGAACCTTGTTAAACTGAAAATCAGCTGTTTTAATGTATTCAATTAAGAAATGATTTTGTATGAGGATAAGTGTTAACATTCACTTACTTGCTATTTCAGTAAAACTAAAAGATCAAATAATCCACTTGCCAAGAAATGTACTGCACTTAATAGTTTATTCTTTGAAGAACATTTCACAGACTAAGGAATTGTAAACAAGCATAGAGCACACTACACTGAAACACAGCTTGTCCCGACTAAGTTCAGTTTTGGCTGAGAGCCACTATGCTCCCCTCTTCTCTACTCACTGCTCAGCTGTTTTTACTTCTAATTAAGTCAAGGAATTGCTTGCTGACAACACCTGTCAGTGTCATTTGGGCCATCTGGATACTCAAAGAACCAGCTCCCTTCCCTGGAGGTAAACAATCTGAGAGTCCTGCAGCCAGTTGGACAAGATGTTTAAAGGGAATGGAACATGTGTTCATAACTACTGTAAGTACTTCTTGTTACAGAGAATTAGAAAAAGTGTTATATTAATTTGTTATAAAATAAGATATTAAACAAATTTAGGTTTTCAAACAAACAATAAATTAAACAATGTCTTGTGATACAGTGGGTAGAATATTCATTTTAAATTTCCTTACTTTTCCTTGGCGTTATTCACTCTTGTTAAAAGTTGTTGCCATCTTTGTTTCAACCCTTCCACCCGTTCCATTACTTCTGACTCCTCTTTCTCACCACAACGTTGAGCAATATCATCGCCTACCATGCTAATATTGCTCATCATTCTAAAATAAAGTCAAATAAATGCATTAAATACTTTTATTTATTACTTGAGATCATTTGCATCCTAATTTACAACTTAGTTTTAGCTGGGTGGCACTTAATTGGTACCATTTAAAAAATTTTGTCTTTTTTATTTCATGAAAATCAGACAAGACGAAGTTAATGATTATTATTATAAGGAGTAATGGTTCTTGACAGTGACTCTTTAAAAATTAAACAATAATTTCTTATTAAGGAGAAATATTTGAAGAAAACTAATGACTTTAAATAAAAACAATGTTAATAGTCAGCATGAAAAAATAGAATTAAGTCAACTTCAGAAATATTATCTAAAAATACAGACCAAAACTACTGTTTTCTTTAACTTACACTTTCATGGATAATTATTTTTTCACAAGTTCTACGTTTTAATTGTTTGTCAAAAATATTTCTACTCTTACTTTTAACCATTCTTTGACTGAAATTAAATTAAGTACTTTTACAGAGGAGATTTTTATTTCACACCCACGAAAGATAAAACCAAACTCCCTTCGCTTTCACAGTTCCTAAACTTGATACTGTAGTTTATATTTCACAAAATGTATTAATTATGTAGTATCTTCACTTATAAATTCTCATTGAGACATATGAATTTTCTATCAGTCGTGTTTATCCTTCTTTTATTGAGTACTTATCTAGCTATAGATTAGATTCTAACATGTGTTAAAAACATAGATGAAACATCTTGGGATTAAGATTAAAAACACGGGTTGAACAATTTGTAAATAGTTTAGATTCATTAATAACCACGATTTAAATTACTGTTTAGTTATGTATCATTTTAACTACAACTTTCAGCTACAGATACCTAAAAAGTCCTCAATTTTAGTACTCATTTAAAAAACAGAAATTATTTGGAAAAATTACCTAGTCTTCATGGTAATTTGTTTTTCTAATTCCATTATTTTGTGAGAAGACCCCTGCATAGCGTCAGTCTCTGCAGAAGTCAACCAATCAGCAAAGCGTTGGCAGTCCTGACGTAGTTTCTCCCATTCTTCATTAGATTTCAACCATTGACTGGAACAGACAATTGTGTTACTTAATATTTATTAGTTTTGCTATGGTAATAAAATGACTTGAAATATATAATTAAACAAGTTTTAACATCTTAGTTCTATGATCATGAAAAAAGAAAGACAAGAATTGTATTCTTGCATAAATGCTTAAAAGTATAGATTAATTGCAGAAAAATAAATAATACGTTACATATTTTATGTTTTAAGATTGTTTGAATGTAAAATGCTTTTCCATTGTTTTTTATTGAATTCCTAAACAATATTTGTAGTTGATCTTAAGAATAAATATATATTAATCAGTATTTCAAAGTTAGTGTGTTTAAATAATTAGTTTTTGTCCAAGAAATATATTTATTTTTACAAACAGCTATCTCATAATCGGTGATTATTATTCCAACTTAAATCTTTGCATTCCCAAATTTAAAACATTGATGTTTTTGAGGACATAGCCCCAATATATATTTGTAGATAACATCAAATCATGTCTTACCTGTGGCGAGCACTAAATCCACGATTCAATTGTGACCATTCCTCTCTCAACTTATCCACTACTCTCCTCACTTGATCTGCTTGTTCTTTTCTTGCTTTACGCATCATATTTTCTCTCTCATTTTCAACTTTATCTACAGAAGGTTTTAACTTTGTTATTGCCTCCTTAATATCTTTCAATGTATCTTCCTGTTGACTAAAGTTGTTAAAATCTTTTCCAGAGAGTACAGATCCATTCAACTGCCTAGCTGTACCTGACACTGCTTCTCTCACTTTGTTCACTTGAGTAACTAATTCTCCACCTCCATCATCACTTTCCTGAATTAAAACATTTTTTGAATAAGTGTTAAAAATTAATTCCAGCTATGACACTACTATTGTGAAAATATATAATAAAGGATTTAATAAAAAATCTGTAAAATATATCTATTCAAGTTAAAACTTAGAAGAGGTGTTTTAAAAAAAATAAAACTACATAATTCAAGTGTACATAAAAGAGAAAATAAATCTTAATTTACAATAAATTGCAGAAGTGAGATATTGACTTTTACACTAATAGTTATGTTAAAAATGTAGATTTCAAATTTTAACTTAATTGAAAATTTCTATAAAACAATACAAAATATGACATGTCATAAAGTAACGTAAGCAACTCACAAATTTCTTAGTAGCATTCTTGCTTGGTTGAGCGATTTTGCTGTGGACCGTCTGCCACGATGACACTATATTTTCAACCGGTGCATGTTTTACTTGTTGAATTTGAAGCTCTGAAGAAATGTCTTTGATTCTATCAACGTCTTTCTGTTGTTTAACTATGTCCTTTGCAACTTCCTTCAAAATAACAATTAACACTTTAAAATTAATTCAAATCTATTTACATGAAAATAAGAATTTTATAAGATAGTATAAAATGTTCTAATAAATTTACGAAGCAGAATTATTCAAACTAATTTTGATGCTGTTATTGGTTAGTTTAAAATGAATATATCTTCAGTACACTGGACGCTGGTTGTAACACACATTGGTGGTTTGACCAACTTTATACAAAATAATCTAAAGAATTGATAAATATGTTATCTGATCAATACAAAAGGGAAAGAACATAGGTCTGTTGTGTAACTAACTGTTGTTTTAAAAAATTTTAAAGTTGGTTATTATTATATAGTGTTCTTATTTTCAAAATTGTTTATTTAGACATGTGTCATGATTTTTATGTGGAAAATACAATCTGAACCTTATCTATACTAATATTATAAAGAGATAAAATTTGTTTATTTGAGGGGGTAATCTCTGGAACTACTGAACCAATTGAAACATTTTTTTAAATAAAACGCTATAGTATCTGTAACATAGGCTAGAATTCATTTTGCTAAAAACATTTTTTATTTCAATATTTATAAATTTAGTTGGACAAAATTCACAGAAATTTAAAAATAAGAAACCGCTTTGTTATATCCTAATTAATATTCTATAATTGAAAATTGCCTCTGTTCCATATAAAAATAAAAAATGTCTGTAATAATCAATCATCAATCCAGTGAAAATATCAGATTATACAATAATCTGTTTACATTTACTTCGCTATCAGTAGCCGCGGGGGTTGGAGAGCAGGGGGCAGAGCCCTCTAGTGTATTATATTTTATATGTACAATTAATTGATATCCAAATAAACAATTATAAAAAAAAGCTGCTACCAATTTCAGGGAACCGGTAAACAGTTTGCAAAAAAAAATTGTTTTGTTCTTCACAATTTTTACTTTCTTGCCTAAAATTATACAATTCTGGAAAACAAACTTTAGTAGATATAGCATATCCACAGTATCCGATACTCCAGTACAACCGATGGATGGTACTCCAACTGGTGTTTGCTCTATGTCAATGAAAGGCTAGTTTAAAAAGTCTAAACAAATTTACATACTCCACTCTTTCAATTAAACCATATTTTGACCTTAGAATGTGTTGCCATGACTATTAAAAAGTAACCAAATATTAATAAATTTAATGAAGATTGAGGCAATTAGTTCTAAGTAAGTTATTCAATATAATATGATGATAAAAGTGAGGATAAACAAACAAAAAATACATAAAATCCACTAACCTCAATTTTTTTATCATCATTTTTGCCATCCTCCATCTTACGATTTGCTTCTTGAAGCCATCTATTGAGATTTTTAATCAGAGTGTTGTACTCATTCAAAATCTGTTCAGCTTGTTGTGCTTGAAGTTTCCGTACCTAAGTAACAAAATAAGGTTTCAAGTTTAAATTACTAGTTTTTGAATGTATAACATTGGACAGCTGATTGTTTTACATAATGAGAGTACAGTAATGCACTAATTTTATACTGCTAGAAGAAATAATCTATTTTTTCTAAACTAAACACAGGAGAATGTCTGGGTATTATAGTAGTGTAATATTTGAATATCAAAAATGCAAACCCTCTAAAAAAAGTACAAATACAGTTAATCGATGATGTATACAGTAATTATATATTATACAATTTAGCACAATGGTACTGCTTGAGAAATGCTGCAATAAATTAAATAAAATTTTTGCTATGCATCATTAAAATATTATTAATCAAACAACCATCCTGAACTAACTCGAAGTACCGACATAATACTCTACAAAATAATCTATGATGCAATCCATTAAATAACCTTTATTGTTTAAAATATTTCTTATAATATAAATATGACTTATTTTATAACTAAAACTAATAAATTGTTTAAACAATAAGTAATAGTAGAATATAAAATGACTGGTATAAGATAAAACTCTTTACCTCAGTTTCTGACATAACTTGACTCCATTTTGCTCTGAGTTTATCTTGAGCAGTTGTTCTTAATAAATCAGCCCGCTCTGGTTGAGTCGTGTGCACCGTTAAAACCAAGCCATCTCCTCGACTGATCAATGTAGCTGCATCGGGAGCTAAACAACTCAATTCTCTTTCTAGAACCTGGTCAAGAAAATTTACAAATAAGCTTATTTACACAATTTCAATTCCATCAAATTGTAATAATGAAACCGAATATTAACTATAAAAATTATTAGTTTGTTTTTAATTAATTTATTAGTTTCAACAAGCTAATTAATGTGTTAAACAAACTCCTACGCAGCAAACAATTTCTTCAGCTAATATTTACACATTTTGGAACCACAAAACATTGTATTCCAATGATTAGATGTAGGTATATGTAATGGGAAAACCACACCAAAAATGCAAATTAACCATTCTTCAAGTTAATTATTTGCCTTGGTAAATGCATCAGACATTACTATTTGCTACATTTTGCTAAAACTGCTCTAAATTCAACCTATGAGGTATCAAATATGTTTATTAGTTTTGAATTTGCCTTTAAGAATAATAAAACAAACAAATTATTTAAAAAAATAATAATAATTGTTAAGTGTGTTTAATGAAAAAGTTACTGTCCTCAATTATACATGAGTGATAATTACTATAAACAACAGAATGGATACAATAACAACAGTTATAATAATCACACAGATAAATAAGTACAGACAATAAAAAATATTCTACACAAATGTCAATCTGGAATAATACACATAAAATGTGTTTGAGTCAATAAAAATCATGCTTCTTGCCACATTGAACAACTCCACTGGAAAAAGACATTCGCAACAAATGACAGTTGTAAGTAAGAGACGCACAAGTTATAGTGATGTTCGATAATTTCCAAATTTGTTCGTAACACTTTTTATCATGATAATTCAATCTCTGGGTATGTGATCTTTTCTCTGTGTCATAAGCCAAGCACATTTTTTATTGAAAGTCTTGAATTTAATTTTCTTAAATCTTAATGAATCTAAAGGGATAGAACTAATTTTATTGTTAAAGATTTTACATAATACCAATCAAGTCCTACGATTTTCACTGTCTATATGTCTTTTTGAAAATATAAAATTAAGAAATTAAAAAAAATGTTTTATTTCATGTACTTTCTCCTATTACACTCCTTAAATTCATTTAAATTGCTTTACAAAATTATATTTTAGTATTCAAATGAAGTGATACAAATAAAATGTAAATCATCTACATAACCTACTACTTAAATTTAAAACATATTGCAACCAGTCATTAATTTTAATTATTTACTAACGTAAATTTTAACTTCGGTACATTGCACACTGCATAATTTACCTCCAATCGTTTTCCAGGATCAGATTTACTATTGACCCCACGAACAGTGGCTAACATTACATCCATCCTGTCTAACATTTCTTGTGCTGCTTCTTCAAACTCTTTAATTTCTTTATCCAAAGACATAGTTAGTTGATTCTGTGAATCTGTCCTGACTTTATTAACTAGATCCTCTGTTGGTTTCGTTACAGATTTCGATTCTTCTGTTTTTCTTTTCTCAACAGAGGTTAGTTTTTCAGGTGTAATATCTATCTCCTATAATGGTAAAAAGTAATATTTTCACACTGCGAGTTAAAATATAGAGCGACAAACAATTTATTAAAAATAAAACATCTTAAAAAATTGTAAATAAAAAAATATTAAGATCAAAGTTATAAATTTTTGGAAAATTAACCCATAACATGTACTAATTTTAAAACACATTGTACAAGTGTCTTCTTCATTCATTCAAGCGGTTAGCACAACCTCTAATGATGATTATAAGCATTATTTACACAAGTTTGAACAAGCTAACACAATAAATACTTAATGATAGTTGAACTTGAACAAGCTGTTAGTAAAACATAATTATGGTAGATACTAGTTTAATTAACAGACTGCCAAAGTTTGAGTTATATATTATCAAAAATGTGAGATGAGCATGACTCATAAAAGATCATATGAAATGTTAAAAATAATTATATCAGGGCAAAAATAATTGTAAGTAATAAATAACTAAGGATATTTATTCCTAAGAATTCACCCAAATTTACTTCAACAAAACATACATTTGAAACATAACTACTGTTAATATAAAGAAATTAATAAATATAATATTAAGATGTTATAAAGTAACACTATAACAATGATGTTTAAAAAAAGATTTGAATTTATACTATTAGCAGGTAGTTATACCTAGATGGAATTAAAAAGTTCAGAGATTTCAAGAAATTATAATATGTAAAAATTAACTAGTTAGGAGCCACTATTGTTTATTATCATTTAATATAAGTACAGTAAATAATTATAATATTAGCTTTAAAAGACCAAACTTTAGAATCGTTATTATATTTATATACTGAAACTTTTGAAAAGTATAGTTACTATTTTGCTTAATTTTAAAATGGATTACAACTTCATTCATCCGAAATAAAATAAAAGCTGCGACTAGGGAGAAAATAGGCGGCCCGAAATCAAAGAAAAGGGGGATTCTAACGTGTTTCGAGTTCTGAGAAAACTAAATTAAAAGTTTCACATTGATAATTTGTAGATTTATGACGTTACAACTGAGTGGTTAAAATATTTTTTGACGCTAAAACAGGGGTTTATCATAAAGTAAAAGATAAAGATTTGACCGGACCTAAAAACATGACGCTGTATCAAAGTTGGCCTCGGCATCAGCCGAGGTCGTTAAAACCTAGTTCAACTTTATTGGTTTGAAACCAAAAACCTAAAACACAATTTAATGTGTTCAATTTCCAATTGATTCCTATTATTATTTTAAATATGATTGCTTGAATTCAATTTTAATTCAAAAGTCCTACACAACATATAATATTCTATACTGTACTAAATCTAACATATACAAAGTGCAACAAATAGTCGGTTGAAAGTGATAATTTATAAGAAATAACAGTAACTAGGCTATAACTAATAGAATTGCAAAATTTATAAATTAAAAGCAAAAAAATAGAGGGGAATGTTTTTAGTTTATTTCAGTTTTCACACTTTCATTTTATATTATATATATTACTTAATATACTTAATTATTTCAGACCCACCTTAAAACCATTTATTTTTTCTTTACTGTGTTGATTTTTAAGGAACGAATGGTGAACTTCATCATCAGAACTTGAAGAATCTTCTTGCTGCTCTAAACGACCTTCATCTTCAGAGAACACCACAACATCATCAGTCTCTTTATCACTGCCGTAAAAACTATCGTTATCTTCCACTGCAGGAACAGATAATGATGCTGCATCTGCTGATTTGCTAAAACTTCCAATAATCTGATAAGTCTTTGATACCTCTACTTCTTTCCTTAATGTTACTTCTTTTGTATTATCGGGTGGCTCTTCTTCGTTCTTTATAGTATTCGGACTGCTATCTTTCCAGGTTGTTACGGTTGTTTGTTCCGTTCTATTAACTCTGTCAGTCATTTGAAGACAAAGTGGTGTTATTATAGTATCTGAAACTACACAAGGAGTTGAAGGAGGAGTTGGAGCACCGTCTGTATTTTGGAATTCAGTAAAAGAAAGCCTCGGCATAGAAGACATTTTCAATGACACACCTGCAGCATTCAGTAAAGCCCGAACCTGATTTTCTTTAACCTTATTACTTTCTTTTTCATCTTCTTTATTGATTTCAACTACTCTTTCTTTTGGAACATTGCAATCTTTCATAAAACGTAATGCTTCCTCTGAAGCAAGTTTTTGCCTTTTTGCTAAAATTTCTCCCGGAGCCAAGTGCAGTTTCCTTTGCTTTTGAGAATAATCTACTCTTCTGACAGTTGATGGAGATGGCTTTTTATCTTCAGGATCTGTATCAGGTGCAGACTCATCGGGTTCTGTTTCGGTGTCTTCCATTATTTCTACAATTTCAACAGTCTGAGGCCTGATATGATCTGCCTTCTGAGAGACAATAACATGCTCAGTCGGTTCAACCGATGAAACAGTAGATTTTAAAATTTCTCCAGCCTTTACTTCCACAACCTGACACGGATTACCATTATTTTTGGTAACAACAACAGACTCTTTAGGCATTACTACAGAACGAGAGACTTGAGAAAATAACATACTGTCTTTAGCAAGGTGGAAAGTATCATTTTCATAACTATTGTCTTCCATTTCTTCAATCATGATGTTACTTTCTTCTTTTGCATCCACATTCTCGTAGACGCTTCCACGTTTCTCTGCATTTTCAGCTGCCAACAGTTCGACTACTGAACTGTCTGAATCAGCACTCTTAGCACTGTTGATATTAGCAACTTCAATTTTTGTTACAAATACTTTCGTAGTGGTTGTATTTGTCAATATGGATTTAATATAAGTTTCTCCCTCGACGATTCTATGATCAGTTTGAGAATTTTGTTTTCCTTCTTGGTTCGCTTCTTCTTCTTTAAGATCCTCGAATGCTGGATTCAAGTACCCAATATAATCGCTGCTTTTACTGACACCAACATTTGCTTCGGCAGCTTCGGTTACAGATATAAAAGGAACATCCTTTTTCGCAACTCTTGGTTCCGAAAACTCACTTGGTTCTTTGATTCTTACAGTCTTTGTAGTTTTACTCGATTTAAGAATTGATTTGGTAGTCTTGTTAAGTCCCTGAAAAATACAATGATCATACTTCCAACTTTTCTGTTGACTTAGCGTGTGTAACCCAAACAATTTAAACGGTTATTAAATTTAAAAACCAGCATTCTACCCATTCCATATTTCTTCAGTCAAGTCTTTCAAGGAATCATTTCCCATCACCAAAGCAAGCAAACTGTATTAACCTTCAACCATTCCAAAACAGCTTCATTACCTAAATTAATGTTAGTACTATGTCAAGAGCAAGTCAGCTATGATACAAAACAAGAAAGCAATGTTTTACTTAATCGTTAAATTTAATAACATTTAAATAGGTTAATAATTGATTATGTGTCATTCATAAAAAGTTTTTGAAAGTTTTATTTTATTGTTATGTTTCTTAGTTTAAGTACAAGAGTAATTAATACCAATCACATTTGAACTTATAATTTAAGGATTTCACAAATATATTTTAAGAATTAAATACCGTTTGCATTAAACAATCAAATGTATCCCTCATATATACAATGTGAAAGATCCACAATTAATGTTTAATCTAAATTAAGTAACTCCCTTACTTCTACTAAAAAACTAATTACTTTTTCTAATTCAATTTGAGTTTATTCAAGTCAAGGGCATTTAAAAAATTCTTTTACAAATAAAAATAAGAAATTAGTATTATATGGCAAGTTGGAAAGATTTATGGAAGGAAATAAAGATCTATGAGCTCCACAATGAAAATATCTTCTTTTAATTGATGGGTTTTAATGTATCCATCATGTTGTTAAAGTACAAACTCTTTTGTTATTATTACACCAAAATATTTCACACATTATTAATAATCTTCTAACAAGAGGCAGTACTATCTTTTTATTGATCCAAATTTCTCACTTCACTCTTCTTGCTATTGAAATGTTTCAACATTATCATTATAACTCTACTTGTGTACTTTATGATTCAAACTAGAAATTTATTAGCTAACAAATAACGTGTCAATTGAAATAAAAGAATAATAATGAATTTTAATCTATTTATTAATACTCCTCTTGCAATAAGATATTATATCTATAAAGTACAATAAAATACTTAAATAACTGTCAGTACAAGGTAAATAAAAACAAAAATGCAAGTGTGAAAACCGTAACATTCACCAAAGCAACCTGATTTCCAGCCAATGAAAAGTGAAACAAGCAACTAACTAAATGTGCACTTTGCTAGACGAAAAGTAATAAGTCAGATGTATAGTACAATAATAAGAAAAACAGTAAACAAATATGATGGCAGTGAAATGAAGCAAACTGTTAACTATTAGGTGAATAAAGTAACACAACAGTGCAGTCAAGTGTAAAACCATTTGGACAGGAAACTTAACACAATTTTTTCAAAAATGAAAAAACATGAACAAATGTATAAAATCATATTTATTTTTATCTTACAAAACTATTTGTTCAGCAAACTACGTTGAAAGTGTATATTTTATAAATTAGATTCTAAGGTTAATTAATTATAACCAAGTACTATAAATTTGATAACATTGTAATAAACAAATCCAAAACCAACATTAGGTATATTTGTATTTTATATATAGGACTAGAAATGTTAATTGAAGAAACAAACTAAACAATTAATGGAAATAATTTGATTATAATCAATTTAACTAAAAAATGGGGTATTACGAGAATTAAAACTGCGTTTTAAAATAAGTTTTTTTTTCTTTTTTGGGCAACTAATGGTACTAACCATTGGCTATTATAAACTTAAACAAATAACATACCTGAAGCTGAGAATGCATACTCAGTAGTTTATCCCGAGTTCGCTCCCACTTACGAACACAATCACTTACACGGTCTTTGAGCACTTCCAAATAAACTGAGTCACACAAGGATGAAAAGATTCTATAATTGCTTTTGATGATGTCTTTTTTCTCACCCCATTTTTCACATTCTTCCATCGTTTCCTGAAATGAAAAGGCGGGTAAGATAACCTAAAGAATTTGTTGGCAAATGATGTAATATGTCGATGACATATTTTGTTATATTAAAACTGCCTACGAAACATTACGCACTAATAAAAGTCTAAACTGTAATATAAAGGGATATCGGAAAAGATTGTGTTAGCATTTTTTTTTAACACGCGTAGATTATAATTTGTTTGAATTAAAAAAGACTTTGAAATATTATTTTTTTTGCCATTAGAAAACAGATTCCACAAAATAAATAAGTTAAATAAATACCAATTTATATTTAATGAAAAGCTTAGTTAAATATAACTGTGACACATTGAAAACTTAACACATTTGAATTATAACATTGCCTTTTTTAAATTGCTAGAGAGCTCCATCCCTGCTCGCTTCGCTCACCAACCTTACGGCAACTCGCCATGAAGCAAATGCAAACAGATTATTGTATACTCTGATATTTTCATGAAAAATTACAATTGATTAGGACAGGGGCACTTGGATCGGCATAGGGTAGTGGGGTTAGCGGTAACCTGGATCCTGACCAAATCCGCACCATAGATTTGTTTAGGACAGGGGAACTTGGATCAGGATAGGGTAACCTGGATCCTGATGCATGTACAGTAGAGCTAAAGTTTTTGTGTGAATGACAATAATTTTTCTTTATAATACATAACAATAAGTAAAATTAACATTATTAACAACGTATATTAACATTAAGTAAAATAAAACATATGCTAAATAAATTTCAAAACATTGAACACACCTTAACAAACTCAATTTCTGCCTGAATATCTCTATCAGACTGTGGCGTCGCATCCACCTGCTCCAACTCTATATCTACAGACTCTGCCCAAGCTGACAGCGCAGGCATATCTGTTTGCAAGGTACGGGATATTTCCAGAGCATTTTCGAGGCCAGTTTTAGATTCAGTAATTTGTAATCCCAACTGAAATAAAAAGTATAATTTTATTTTAACATGGGGCACTGTAATTTTATTTCTAAATAAACATGATTATTTACTAAATGCAGTTGAGTAATTAATTAACCTTCATATAAATTCTCCTTCAGTTTTACATTTTTGTGAAGAATATAACTTTTATTATGTAAATAACTTATTAACAACAAGAACTATTATGATGTTATTAAAAAAAAGTAGCACCACTAATCAGACTTATTATAATTTCGGCAAAGTAATCATACAACAAAATAAATGAGGAATCAAACTCTAAATTCCTTGTCTAGGTACCTTGTTGTAGAGTTCTTTAAGTGTATCCAATCGACCGGTGTACAGTTGTGGTATGCTTTTCTCTTCGACCAACTTACGACCAGTCTTTATCACACTTTCAACTTCACCTTTGATTTCACTTAACGTCTGGTAAAAACGCTAGAAAATAGCAAAATAGAGATTACAATTAGTGAACTACAACTAATAATTCATCAAATTGAGAAATGATATACCATTTTTATAACATAGGTTGGTTTATTTTGTTAAACTATATTATGCTTCTAGTTGAACGAATGCATAGCATTATTTTTAGCCAAAGTAGATGTATAATGTACTGCCGCCTTATTAATCATATTGTTTATACAAAAATCACATCTGTCTAATATAATATTATGAAAATAAATTTTAGTTTTATTATATTTGAACTGATCTAAAAATTATAGAAAAAATTATAATGATTTATTTTTATACCTTAAGATTATTTAATCTTAAGAAATGGAAATAACAGAATCATTTAACATTAGATGTTCATCAGAACAGATCATTATGATACTTAATTTTGTAGCCTATATCATAGTTGATCACTATTATGTCGCCGAATAAACATAACAACCATATAATTATGTTTAGACTGATGAGAGAAATAAATAACACTTTTTAAACTCATATTACCGACTGGATGAACACTGCCAAGCCAAGATCTCCAGGAACCAACTTAAAATACATTCTGTCTCTAAAGCACATTCTTAACAAGAACAAGTCTATGCAGTGACCGGTCGGCCATAGATTAACTCATTTTGTGAGGTGACGTTGACAGGCTCAACCAGTCGCATTTATTATTGTTTCTATGACTCGAACATAGCAAATACATTACAGTAACAGTAATATCAATCAATATATTATAAATAAATTAAATACAACTTGCAGGATATAATAGAAGCCGAAATATGCACTAAAACTGTCGTACTTACCATGCAATGTTTTAGTTGACCTTGAATGCCCTCTGGATCATCTGATGCAAGTTCTAACAAACATGTTGCTTCCTCAATGCCCCTAAGCTCTCTCAAAGCTCTACACAGACGAGGTTCTAAATTGCTAGGCGATCTAAATCGTTCAAATTTCTCAGCAATCTCAGTGAAGCGATTCTAAAATAGAAATATTTTATTTGTACTAAATCAATGTATATCTAATAAACCTATTGAGTTTTCAATTACACAAAATTTACTTTATATTGATCATTTTGTAGAATGTTTTTATACAACAAAATTACTTATTTTTTCTGAATAATTGTCAAAGCCTATCAGTAAAAGGTTTGCCAGTATTTTAATACCAAACATGTAACAAACAGAGATAAAATACCTGAATTAGAAAGAAACTGATTTAAATAAATCAACATACCTTTTGTTAAAAGTAGTTCTGTTCCTCATGATTGGTCCCTACAGCCATTTTGCCTTAACTGGAGGTATCGTCACACGTAATACGAAACATGTCCACTTTACAAGTACATCGCACAGACATACACAAATGTATATGTAAAGTGAATTTAGTGTTACACGTGTGCTGAGTCTGTCAAGGTCCCAAACAGTTGTAACGATCAATCATAATGAACAGAACAGTATTTTAATAAATTTAATTCAGTACTGTAAGCTTGCGGTAGTCCGGCTTTCAGTAAATACGGGCACCCCAGACCATCCAACTTGGGTATTGGTATGAAATAATTGTTTGAAATTTACAGTATAGTCTATCAGTGCATTAATTAAGTTTTTTTACAATTGGATACCAAAAGTGAATTATAAATAATAATAATATTCTATTTTTTTTTTTTAAGGTAATACTGTATATAATTTAATTTTTGAAGTGTTTAGAAGGTAGTCTTTTTTAAATTTATGTACATAGCTTTCTCGATATTTGAAAAATGAAGATGTTATTGTGAATGTATAATTGGAGCTATGAGCACATTTTCACTTGATTATACTTCTAGGATAAGTCTAGGATTCTAGGTCGTTGTTAATGTTCTTCATTCCTGTGTTCGTATTTTTATTTTATTATGAGATTTTATATTGTTTATAATGGATGAAAAGCAAAAAAACATAGGTAAACTTCAAGCTATAAAAAAGCTGGATTCTGATGAGTCAGTTAAATATCTTTGAGCCTGCATAAAAAAATACTTATACAATGAATTAATGATTTTTTGCAAACTGGCCCCACTGAACGCCACAACAGACCGAATAACTTTAGTTTTAAAATGGAAGGCTAATAAAATATATATAAAATATTAAACGTGTTCAATTCTTTTGGTACAAATAGTATTGCTACAAATTTCAAACACAAAACTATGTTTAATCCTTTCTATACAATATTATTTTAATAGTTGAATACATCTAACTAGAATGCAAATATATGACTTTCTACGCTTTTATATAATGTCAGATTTTGTTTATTTAAAAAAAGTACTGTATGAACTTTAAAACAATACATAAAAAATGATCTAGTCAATGAAATATACAGTTTAGTAATTAGGTCTACTAAATAATTCAATATGAACATTAAATCATCACAATCAGACTGTATCACTTTAGTTCAAACCAAACAGTTTATAGTTATCCTATAAAACAATAACAAATTAATTCACAACACTATGTACTACACACACTGTACATCTTGTTTAACACATGCAATAACATGCAAAAATCACGCTGTTAATAATCACAAAACAGACAGGCATTAAATAAAAAAGATGAGAGATTGGTGCCAGTGCTTTTTGTTTTATCTATATTATAAATACAATATAATTTTTAGTAAATATTCTTCAATCAATCTAATTATAAATATAAAACTACTATTAATGACTTACTCATATTTTATATTTCAATATTACGGTACAAACTTTGAGTATGTGTAAGTCACTTTGAATTAATTACAGTAAAAATACTAAAACTATTTAGGTATGCAACAATGTATACAACGTAAGGTTGTTGTAGTTGTTTAAAACCTATAACATCATCTACTAAGCCAAATATATTTATAAACTATAATCCCACCTGTAAAAGAATCATTTGCTCATTCAATCTCGCAGCTGCCTCATGTTTACCAGCCTCCTTGTAGCTTTGTACTTGAGCTTCCATTTCTTGCAACGTACGTGCTTGTGTCTCGAATTCTTCGACTAATCTCTGTTTACATAACTTTACAATCAACTACTGCCAGTCTTTTTAAGTTAATAAAATCACAACTTTTGTTTACATTGTTGATTCAACTTCTTACAATAAAAGTTAAATTTCATTTAAATGACTAAAATAGTAATATGCTCTTTACTATATTCATGTTTTTCAATTAGTCCGAACTATATTTTTAAACTTTCAAAAATGATTTGTACAGAATCTTTATCTAAATTGTACGGTGAAAATTAATTTCTGCTTATATTCTTCAATTAAATTTATATATAACTAGTCTTGCTTAAAATAGGTTTGGCAATAATTATGAAAAAATCAAATTTAATAAATTACATGAGAAAATAGAAAACCATTTTAAATATTACATTATAATTTGTTATCTTTCTTTTTCAAAATTTCAAAACATCCTTATTTTGAACCCATAGGATTAATAAAGAATGGAGCACACTGAATAACACGTAGAAAAAGCCAACATCGATATGACAGCACAAATCTAAATTTGAAACAACGTTACCTCTGTCAACTGAGTTATCCCACTCTTTTAAGTTGTATAAAGTCTATCGTTGATATAATAGACTTTGAGTAACAGCATATTTCGGTCACTTGTTTGAATCACGATTAAATTGTCTTGGTGTGCAAACGAGTTGAAGTTTTAATTGCTACTGCTAAATCCAGTAACAAACTGGGTAGGCTCTTTTACTGTATAACGACAGAAATATTTTTGTCGTGGAGGATAATAAGAAAGAAGTGGAAAAGATAACTCTTAAATGTAGCCTACTTGTGTCACACTTGAATGCATTTTTATACAATGATCTGTCATTACAACCGGCATCGTTAACCCCAATTATTCATAACTTTGTAATGAACATTAATTATTATAATAATGACATAATAATAACATTATTATAACTACACTCAACAGGGCCATTCCTGAGAGTTTTAAGCACCCTGGGCAAGCTTACATTGGGCGCCCCCTACCGTTCCGGATTGAATTCATTCTATAGACTTGTTCTTATTAAAACTATGTAGACTAGTAGTCATGAATGTTTGGTAAATAAGAATAGAGACCCTAAAAATTGTCTTTCGGCAGCGCAAAGTGAACTTTATGCCCGGAAGGCAATAAAAAACTTTGACCGGCAAATCTTGGGGCCCGTTGATGTGGTGCCCGGGGCAGCTGACCCCTTTAGGAACGGCTCTGATATTCAAATGAAACCAGGTCAAATTTGTCATTTAGTGTTATTCCAAAATAAATCAAATATATTTATAGTTAAAATAAATTGGAACACAAATCAAGCATAGCCTTTCTTATGGTCATGAGTGTTCAAACGAAGTACAATTCCAGGTTACTGTTACTTGAATAAGAGAACGATACACAAATTTAAACTAAAATATAAGCAGATTAGGCAAGTCCAAAATTGTTTTTAAAATATTGAAAAACTATAATTAATTTAAAGTTATAAAACCACCTACTTCAAATCATACAATGTATAGTTTTATATTGCTTAGTAACAATGAGCTCTATAACTGAGAATAAAGTTGTAGTTATATAGAGTTGCTCTGTACAGAGGTGTTTAAAATTCAAATTCATTAGTTTAGAAAATATTCACATTTTAATCTAATACTTGATTAAAATTTAAACTCAATTTGTACTAAATGGCCACCTAGATTTGTTTCTTTTGAAGCTTAGTAAAGGCATGTCAATAATCCACAAAAAGTTCAAGCTCTTATTTACAAAATTACTTCAGACTTATGTGGAACAACATTCCTTAATTCAGAAGTTCCTTCACCGAATTTGTAACAAAGTCCGAGGCGTCAATTTACTCAATATTGAGTTCTGAATTCAAACGGACATTATATGCTTCAGATTGAATTTTTTTCAAATAATGTAAATTTTATTATTAATTTAAAATTTAATCTCTTATCGTAAACCCTATATATTATATTCTTAAATAAAGTACAAATATTGTAGCATAAATTGTGTGAAAAGAAATGAAATGTGTGTGCACAGTTTAATCATTTAAATATATTTGCAGTAATAATGTTTTATGCAACTGTTAGAATATTATATATGTATGCAGTCAGCTACTATATAACTTAATTCAATAAATTTCAAGGAAAAAATAATGTTAATTTAGAATTTTATAATATTTAAGTCAAAACTTGTGTGGTTGAGGTATTAAAGATTTTTTAATAGCTATAATTTAATAACTGACACATAAATGTATAAACAAAATCGTTACAATTATAAAACTATGCTCTTTTATCATTTTTTAAAGGCCTATATAATGACAAGAAATATTTATTTTTACTAATAAAATGCAAGGTATACATAATGTATTATAAAATAACATGCACATGTGTAATCCCATAAAAACTGTGAAGAAATAGTACTAGTGAATACAGTTTAGAGAAAAGAATGTTTAGAGACAGAATCAGAAGAAAAATGAAACCAGAAGAATGTTAAAGTATGAAATGGTTCTTTGTAGAAACAGAAAGATAATATATTTAAGAAGTGTCTGTAACTTGCCCAATTTAAAAAAAAATATATTAAATTTGATAAATGTTTATCCATAAATAATTATCTAAAATATACTGTAAAATGAATCAAAGATCAGAAAAGAAAATCTTAACATAATTTGCACTTTAAAATATTTTAAAAGACTACACATAAATGATGTCTATGTAAAACATTATACAGTACAACCTTGTTAAGTAGGCCCCCTTTAAGTCGGATCTCCGGGTAACCCGGACCGGTTTGCAATAAATAAAAAATATGCATTTTGGTAGCGCTATTACTTTAAACGAGCCCATAATCGTAGCGTACTGCACGGTGATCGTGTTTCCGTCGAGTTCGCGCAACCGTGTTCGTTCGCCGTGCGTCACGTAAACGTCACTCGAAGCTGTCGTAACAGAAACTTACAGAAGCTTTTCCCCAAAAAGTAGACATACCTGTACAGTCCACAGATGTGTTTTTTGTTTTATTGTGACGAGTAAATATTTTTAAAGTGTTTTTCTTCGTAATAAAGGAAAATATTGTAAGTATACATTGTATTTTCATTTTTTGATGTTTTATGCTCTTTCTCTGGCTAACACGGATTTTCGTTATGTCGGATCGGCCGCGGTCCCGGCTGGTCCGACTTAACGAGGTTGTACTGTAATAATTAACCAAATAAAACTGATTTGGCAAAATCATTCAAACTATAATAATACAACTGTATTTCGAAAAGTGTACTTAACTTTAGTTTTATAAAATTGTATTAAATAAATCACCAATGAGTTCAAGTATATTACAAAATAAATTGAATTGAATAAATTTTACAAGAAATAATTACATCCATTTCTGTATTGAGCCCAATCTCTAATATGAATCTGAAACCTTAGCTTAGCTTAGGTAAATAATAATTTCAGTTTCCTAAATGTTATATTTCAAATAAAATCAAAGAAGATAAACTAGAAAAATATATCATAAAACTTCTGGATAAGAAAAAGAAAAAATAAATTTGATTATATTCTGCTTATTTCATTTTAATACTTGAATCGTTAACTGAAAGGTTCTTAAAAAGTTTATTTCATAAAGAAACTTTTCTACACAATTTTTAATACACAATTACTTTTAATGAATTGCCAATCAATTTTACTGTTAAAACTAATTGACTGTAAACATTTTAACCTTAAACTAAAACTATAACACTAAAAAGCTCAAATTTAACGTTCACCTGAACATCGTCGGGCAAATCGTCAGCCGTCAGATCGTTGTCAATTCGTGCAGTTAGTTGAGCGTCAACATCGTTAAGCCAATCCTGGAACTCTACGATATGGCTTTCTGATTGCTGTGCTTCTGCCACTGACACCTCAAGCAAAATCGTTCGATCCCTAGCCTACACAAGCCAGACAATGCAACGGAAAGAAGAAGAAGAAGCGTATCCGCAATCAATCAAGTTAACATTCCGCCGCCACTAAATATAAGACTAACAAAGCTAACTGCAAGTCAGATATTGTTGGTTCATGCATCATATCTAAAATAACTAAAGGAAACTGATAAATAATATATGAAAAATAAGCTTGTAAAATTTTAGATAAAAAGTAAGAATGGTTATTTCAGTAGAATGAGAAAGAATGTAAATATTTATATATGTTTAAGAAAATTACTTTTTAGTTTTGCAAAAGTAATACTTTTTTTTATATAATAGTAATTATACCCTTCTAATATTAGTCTTGTTTGTAAAAAAAAATATAAAATAACTAAACTTCTGTTTGTAAAAAATTGTAGCAAATAATTCAAATTAAAAAAAATAGAACAAATTTAAATAAAATCAAGATTTTTATATTAATGTAATTCAATTTTGATTTACTATTTAATTTTTACAGAATGGGTTTGAACTAATTTTCACCTATATTTGGAACCGAATCTTGATACCAACTAAGAAATAATCTGTATTAACAGATGTTTATACTGTCTTCAAGCTTATTTATTTAATGCATTTTATTTAAATGTTAGTGTTACAATATTTGTTTATAGAACTGTTGGTACGATATTTACATAAGTATTGGATAATTAATATAAAATGGTTTAATGTTAAACAACAATTTTTTGAAATATTAAACAATAAAAACAAACTGTGCAAAATGCCCCAACAATATCCAGTTTAACATGCTTGTTAGAATTTTGTTAGTAGTATAAATAAAGTTAAAGCATGACTAAGCTTCCATGCATTTCTACATTAGACTAACACAGTTTTATTAAATAGATTGTGGTTAAAATAATTAGTCATTTGGTAATACAATCACAAAGAATAATGAATATATCATGAAACCACAAATTGTTAAAGAGCAAACTTATTATCATATTCACCATACAAACTAGAAAGAGTTATGACATGAGTGAAACATATAATGTAATCTAAAACAATTAACTCTACAATCAGGGTGAAGGATGACCGGAGGCGTATACTTCAAAATTTAATCCATGCAATTACAAAAAAAATGATGTGAAAGTTTAATATTTAAAATTTAATAATATTTCTGTTTAATTTTTATAGAGGGAGTAAAAATGCAATAACTTAAAAGAGAATAAATCGCATCAAAGTATACTTTTTTAGGAATGAACTAAAGTAAAAATTACTACCTACAGTTGTTTTTTGTAAAATTTAAAAAAGGCAAGAACTCAACATTAAATATTTACTCAATGTCTCAAAAATTATTTAAAAAAAACTCAACAAACAAACCTTTTTCTACATTTCGGTAGTTTTCATAGATTAGTTCATAGACTTAGAGAACGGCATAATTTTTTTATGAGTCAAATTCATCAAATGATTAACAGAAAAAGACTTTTTCGAAATAATTTGAATTATCATCAAATAATGTAATCATTAATGAAAAAAAAAAAAACTAAATAAATACTCTAAATAATGTTAAACCAGATTGGGTTCAAGTTTTTTTATGACATTTCAACTCAATATAAATCAAACAAGAAATAAGATTGAGAAAGTTCAAATTAAACATATTAATATGTTTTAACAATTAGTTCAACGATTAATTATCGATAGAACTTGTTACTGATATCATTGTTCATTTGAAATCTAGGTGGAAATTATTTTTATATTTTTATTTTACTATATTTAAAACCCTTCTGTTTATGTACATTAATAATATTTAATATAATTTTGTTGTTTGTGACGAATGCTTGGAAAGCATGTACAGGGGTCGAGTTTATTTATTTTATTTACTTCATAAACATTACAAAATTAATAACTACAGAGTAGGCTACAATATTAAAATGAAGGTACATCTCATGGAAGAATTTTCTTGTTCCTAAACTACTTTCTAATAATAATACCCCTTTCTCTAAAGTACTTCTAAATTGTGATAGTAACCACTAATAAATTGCAATTATTCCAAAGTAAGATAACTACTTCCATACTGTCTGATCTCTCCAGAGAGCAATACTAATTTCCACAATTTAGTTAATTTTGAAAAGATTAAAAAATTAAAAAGCTAATAGGCAATATTACAGTTTGTTTAGTAAAGAAATGAAATGAAAAGTTATAAGAAATTCATGCAATGGGTTCTGTATACCAAGTGAGTGTTTTTATCTGTTTCTTTTGTAGGAATTAAAGAAATCATTTTAATTACTGAATACAATGTTTTTGTTTAGTAAAAAAAGTATAATTTATTTATAAAAAAAAAATATTTTTATATTTGACACACGTTAATATTATTGTTGCTATTTATATCTGTCAACTTCTTAAACTATAATTATTTCAAGCACTGTTGTAATAACATTACATTGGAACCTCAAATGTCCAAGGTAATTGGGAACGGGCATAGCTCGCATAACAAAAAACTCGGATAATACGGTAGGCCGTGAGAAAACAATTGAGATGTAAGTTTTCGCATCATTACATCGTTATAGGGTGATTTGGAGCTGTACTTACTTCAAAATCTAATTTATTTGGCTTTAAATAATATAGTTTTAAATAAACAAAGAAGGTTTGATAATATACTCAAATAAAAGAAATTAGATACTGTAATAAAAACCACAAAAATAATACAATTGAAGTTTTTTATGCTAGTTTTCATGTCTGTCAAGCCTCTTCTTTATAAGAATACCGTTGAGATACCCAATTTTCAATTTGAGATCTATTTCATCTCCAATCCGCGACTGTCACTTC